>PVLC010011096.1:0-48231 GCA_004027655.1 Graphiurus murinus
CTGGGGATTGAACTCAGGGGCATTCTACCTCCGAGCTATACCCCCAGCCCTATTTTTTATTCTTTATTTTGAAACCGAGTCTCACTAAGTTGCGGAGTGCCTCACTAGGTAGCTGAGGCTGGCCGCGAACCCGGATCCTCCGGTCTCAGCCTCCCGAATGCTGGGATTACAAGCGTGCGCCACCACGCCCGGCTCTGATCATATTCTTAAAAGTTAATTGATAAAGCTTTCTTAAGGGAAACACGTTTTCTTAGGCTCACCAGTTGTTAACTGTCGGGGGCCAGCCCTCAAAGAAGCGGTAGAGCCTGGGGGTCCCTCGTTACGTGGGGATGGAGAAGAGATCGAGAGCGAGTGAGAGTATGCTTACACATCATGTATGTTAAGATGCATCTGTTTTAATTCATCTCATGAGTGATATTTATGCTCATTACAACAAGGTATACAAAAAAAGGAATTTTTACAGCCTTGTTTTCCCTGGAGTTAAGTGGGTACATCTTTAACTGGAAAGGCTATTTCCTATAGTGTTTGCTAAGATTAGGGGAGCAGCGGAAAAAATACAAAAGTGTAAATGAATTATTCTTTTAGTAGAGAGCAGGCGAAGCAAAGGAGGAGCAGGGGGTAAAGGTTAAAAGTGAAGAGGAACTATTCATTAGATAAATCTTTCCTATTTGCTCAGGCAGCTAAAAGAGAGTTAATAAGTTTTTAGGTAAGCGGAAAGTTTAGTAAGCTTTCTTGTCTAAAAGCTTCCTTCTGTCTTATGATAAGAAACCTAAGTTCTCTTGACTCAGCTGCCAGTATTTGTAGAGTTAATGAATACCTCTGAGCCAGGCCTATGCCTTTTTTTTTTTTTTTTTTTTTGGCGGTACTGGGGATTGAACTCAGGGGCATTCTACCTCCGAGCTATACCCCCAGCCCCATTTTTTATTCTTTTATTTTGAAACCGAGTCTCACTGAGTTGCGGAGTGCCTCACTAGGTAGCTGAGGCTGGCCGCGAACCCGGATCCTCCGGTCTCAGCCTCCCGAATGCTGGGATTACAAGCGTGCGCCACCACGCCCGGCTTTTTTATTCTTTATTTTGAAACCGGGTCTCACTAAGTTGCAGAGTGCCTCACTAGGTAGCTGAGGCTGGCCTCGAACCCGGATCCTCCGGTCTCAGCCTCCCGAATGCTGGGATTACAAGCGTGCGCCACCACGCCCGGCTCAAGAAAAGCTTTTTTAATGTGGAAGCAAAGCCCAAATTTCCAGAATAAAATAATGTAAAGTGAGAAATGTCACACGTCCCTTATTTAGCAGGCTGAGCCTTGCTCCAAGCGCAAACAAGTTAAGGTAACGCCGCAGTTAACATTTGTCCCAATTGCTTTATCTCTTTATATATGTGCATGCCGATAGTCATGCATGTATATGTTTTTGTGGTTAAAGCGTTTGATACATACACATACCATGACAATTTTTTTTTTTTTTTTTTGCAGTACTGGGGATTGAACTCCAGGGGCATTCTACTTCCGAGCTACACCCCCAGCCCTATTTTTTATTCTTTATTTTGAAACCGGGTCTCGCTAAGTTGCCGAGTGCCTCACTATGGTAGCTGAGGCTGGCCTCGAACCCGGATCCTCCGGTCTCAGCCTCCCAAATGCTGGGATTACAAGCGTGCGCCACCACGCCCGGCTATGACAATTTTTATTACAAGCAGCCTTCACTTGTTTTTTAGAAGAGCAAGGGTAATAGGATGAATAAGTAAAAAGTTGTCTTTCTGGGCCTCAGAGTAGCAGAGTTCACAGTTCTAATTGCACCTCTAATTATTTTTTTCCCCACACCAAAATGCTCTCTTCTTTAAATAGGGGAACACCTGGAGGGATGGTTTTGGGTATCCTTTCCCAATGTAAATTCATTGCTTATGAGAGAAATCTGTATTTATTATCATCTCCGGTTAATCTGCTGGGTTAACTATTTGTTGACCAGAGGAGGAGGTTTGCTTTTACTCTGCTACTCTTGCGCTGGGGTTTGGGAGAGAAAGGACCTCCCAGTTCCCCCGACCCACCAATAGCACCACACGCATGCGCACACAGTCTTCATGCATACACAGCCTGCCGCACGTACTCACCCGCACGATGGCGTGCACCTTTCACCCCTCCCACACGAAAACGCCACACACATGCTCCAGGTGCACGCAGAAACCAACATGCTCCCTCTTCCTTCCTCCCGGCCTGAGGGAGGATGTGACTCATCACCATTCTATAGCGAGGCCATGCTTTGTCAATTTTGGCTTTTGATACTGAGCTTGGGCATCGGGGGACGAGATGAAGAAATCCAGAAATATTTCTAGATTAAATGAAATCTCACATTGAGAACGTGGTTTCATTTTCAGTTTATTTAAGTATTGTGAATTCTTCGGTGGTCAGACGCACCCATATTACAGTATGGGCAAAATTGAGCCCTGGGTGGTGGCGCACACTCCTGTAATCCCAGTACTTGGGAGCCTGAGACAGGAAGATTACAGGTTCGAGGCCAGTCTCAGCAACTTCGTGAGACCTTGTTTCAAATGATAAATAAATAAGTAAAAGCTCACCAAGTGCTGTGTACGTGTCTGCCATCATCACTACGAACTGTATTAAGATGTAAGACTACAATGCACCAATAAAAGTATTTTAAAAAATACAATAAAGTTATGTAGCAAGGAAAAAGAATACTAAAAGGGCTGGGTGTGGTGACGCACGCCTGAAATGCCAGTACGTGAGATGCTGAGTCAGGAGGATCGCAAGTCTGAAGCCAGCCTTGGCAGCTTCACAAGGCTCTCAGCAACTTAGTGAGACCCTGGTTCTAAATAAATAAATAAATAAATAAATAAATAAATAAATAAATAAATAAAAATAGGGCTGGAGGTGGACCTCGGAGGTAGAATAAATAAATAAAAAGGGTTGGGGTTATAGTTAGCCTGGTTTCAATTCCCACCATTACTGAAAAGAAAAAAAAAAAAAAAAGAAGAAGAAGAAGAAAAAAAATAAGGAAAGAGAGAAAGAAAGAAAAAAGCAATAAGGGCAAAATCTAAATGACTTTGAAAACGTCCCCCTAATTTGCCCTATTTCATCTCTGCATTCACCACCGCAGTCAACGTGGACTGGGAAGCAGGGAATTGTGGGCAGCTCCTGCTCGGGGTGTGGGGTCTATCTCTGAGAGCCTGGGCGCACCTCTTACCAGGCCGTGGACTATTGTCCTGGCTGCACTCACAGAAGGCCAGGATGGCCGCTTCAGCGTAACCACACACCAGGTTAGCACAGGGAATTTGATAGGACTTGGATAGCAGGGCCAGAAACTCGGACAGGAGGAATAAAATAGTGGTAGGAATTCAGCCAGGTGGACTCTGATTTTCCTCATTTTGTCTTTCTCTCTCTAGCCCCTGCCTTGCGCCGCAGAGCTGGGGGAAACAGAGGTAGAAGTAAGAGCAGAGACCGCTTCTTTCAGGACGGCCAGAGGAGCAGCACATCGAGTCCTGACGTCGGCGGCTTCGAGAGTCCCCTGGAGGACGAGCCTGTGGATCTCCTCACCCATAAGTTGGAGTACCTGGGGAGCCAGGATTTCGCTCAGCCATTCTCCGTCTCGTCTAAGGCTGCCGGTCTGGGAGGAGCTGAAGCAAGCCCGAAGTTTCCAGAGAACGGCAGTGCAGATGGCCTCTTCACTAGGAGTCATTCTGATTCCACACCAGTGTCCAGCTACAAGGGCTCAACGATCTGGCTGAACGACCGAAGCACTGGAGGAGAGGCTGGCTTTCCTGTGAGTTCAGCTGCCCTGGCCTCTCCTCTTGGTTCTGCCAAAACACCTCAAGCCGCAAGTGTCGGAAAGAGCCTCGGCACGCTGTCCTCAGACCCCGCGAAGGTCCACAGCAAGAGTGGGACCCCAGACGTCTCGCATGTCCCTCTGTTTACTAATAGTGCTGATGGAGTGGGCGCGAATGGAGGAAGCATGAAATCTTCAACTTACGGAACCTCGACCCACAGTCAAGGAGAGATGGCGTTGCCTAGGCAACAGTGGGGCAACGGGACTGCTCCCCGGGATCTCCACAGCACCCACAGAGTTACAGATGACCACCCAGGAGTGGCATTTCTGAATGGTAAATACAAAGGGGACACACTTTGGGCCAGTAAATCTGCCCACGACACACCAAATGACTCCAGGTCGCTTATGCATAAGATTGTTGCTGCAGATCAAACTGGAGCCACTGGTTTTGGCTTCAAAACAGCAGCCATTGGGGAAAAAGATGTGTCAAATTTTAAAAGTCAAAGTGTGAGAAGCCAAGTCCCAGCCACACTTGGGGAAACCATTGCCTCGGCACAAGTGGGCACCGTGTCACCGCTGGCTTCCTCCAGCAAAAGAGCTGCAGTCTCTGGGACCCAGGGTCAGGAGTCCACCCAAGCCTCTGTCCGCCCCACCAGTGAACTCTTGAGGACGACACCGGGCTCTGCTCAGCGTAAGTCACTTGGCAAAGGGACTCCCACGCCTTGAGTCTGCTGCAGAGTAGCCATGGCCGGCAGCTTGAACGTGACTAGGGCCAGAGTTAGAGGGTTGTGGGGAAGGGACTGGTGCTGGCGAGGAGGCCAACCTATGAAGACAGGGCAGGTCCAACAGCTAGAACACCCACATGGAACAAGTTGTGACATTTATGGAGAATTGGAATCCTTCCACTATAGTTCAAGAGATAATCACGCCTCTCATGGGACTCTCGGGTTCACGTGCTGGGATCTCAGGAGCAACACATGGGTCCCAGAATTTTTTTTTTTTTTCTTATGTGGCTCCCATTTCAAATATTTTCTTTTTTTAACCCAGGGGCATCCTACCTCTGAGCTACATCCCCAGCCCAATTTTATTTATTTTTATTTTGAAACAAGGTCTCACTAAGTTACTGAGGCTGGCCTTGAATCTGCAATCCTCCTGCCTCAGCCTCCCAAGTACTGGGATTACAGGCATGTGCTACCATGCCCAGCTTCAGATATTCTTTGCCATTGTGAGACCAGGCATCTTCATTTTGGGTTTAAATGTGAACATCAGTCCACGTGCATCCTCTTTTGTTTTACAGATTCCAGGTCCAATGGCCTAAGTACCACATCTTCTAGGATGGATGTTCATGACTCAAAGGAAATTTGTCTAGACCATCTGAATAAGCGTTGTCAGCTTAACAGTGAGTAACCTAAGGACTTTCTGTAAGCTCCTACCTTGTTGTTGGGACTAATGCTGCTCTGAACATAGTTACGCCAGTATTTGCTTGAGACCCTGTTCGTGCTTCTTTGGGGTAAATACCTAGATGTGGTGTTGCTGGATCACATGGTAATTCTATATTTAATGTGCAGAGGAGCTGTTTTCCATCATGACTGTACCATGTTTCATTCCCACCAGCAGCACGCAAGGGTTCTTTCTTCCCATCCTCATTGGCACGTCTCCCCTCCTCCTCCCCTTCTTTCTTTCCTTCTCTCTTTTCTGTCTTTCTCCATCCCAAAGGGTGTAAGGCGTGGGTCACAATGACTGTTGACAGGTTTCTGAGTCAACTCAAGCTGTGCCACTCTGTGGGTTTCCTGTTACATCCTTAGCCTTTCGTTGCTGTGATAGATACCCGAGGAAGTCATCTTACAGGTGGACAGATCTATTTCGGCCCGTAATTTCAGTCCACGATTGCTTGGCTGCGTTGTTTCTGGACCTGGGGCCCTATTTTTTTATTCTTTATTTGGAAACAGGGTCTCCCTAGGTTGATGAGAGTCTCATTACTTGCTGAGATTGTCCTTGAACCTGCAATCCTCCCGTCTTCCCCTCCCAAATCCTGGGGCTACCAGTGGGTGCTGCCATGCCCGGCTCTACAGTTTCCACCACCTCTGTCAACATTCTCACTCTGTAATCCCAAACAACTGAGCATGCAATTTGGAGGAACAAAGATTTATGTGGCCACAGTTCTTGAAGATCTTAGGGTTCAGTCCGTATGAGGCTGAGTGTGAGGCGCTCAGGGGATGACAGTGGGAAGCAGAGAGAGGGGAGAGCGCGGCTCTGCTCTCACATTAGGGAGCAGAGGGAGAGCAGGGACAGCAGGGGCAAGAGAGACCTTCCACAGTCCCCAAGGCCATACCCCCAGGGACCCCTGCTTAGCAACCAAGCCCACTTCCAACATTGCTACCTGGTTGCTGTGAGGGCTGGGGGGGGGGGCATTCTAAATCCAAACCATTATGATAATCCCATCAAGTTACGAATCCCTGAATGGATTAATGCATTGGTGTGTGTGTGTGTGTGTGTGTGTGTGTGTGTGTGTGTGTGTGTGTTACTGGGAATTGAATCCAGAGGCATTCTACCTCTGTGCTACAACCTCAGTCTTATTTCATTTTTTATTTTGAAACAGCATCTCATTGGCCTCGAACCTGTGATCTTCCTCTCTCAGTCTCCCAAGTGCTGGGATTACGGGCCTGCAACAGCTTACCTGGCTCATTTTATCATAATATATGTACTTGGGGAGGGGGACGGTGTAGGAAGGGTAAATATAAATTTTTAAGTACCTCAAATTTCCATGCGGGTCAAGTGACGCTGTGGGGTGTGGGGAATTTGTGTTTTCTGGTAAGTTTCTGGGTAATAGAGGAGCCTGAACAGTGGGCATGAGCACTGGAGGCCGGGGTGGGGGGCAGGGCATGGGCTAGGTCCAGACGGGAAGCACCTAGCAGGGCGGCAAAGGCAGACCCTGATGGGAAAGTCAGCAGTGCACTTGGTTGAACCTGTTGGAATCCTCCCACGTGGATCTACAGGCCTCCTCTCTGCCTTTGTAGACAGCTGTAACAAACTCCACTTCCACCTGCCCTACCGGTGGCAGATACTGACGGCAGACACCTGGACGGACTTGAAGGCCATGGAGAAGATCGAAAAGTTTTATTGTGACCCCCAAACCTCCATGTAAGTTGATGACTATTCTCTGGGTTATGAGAGCCACAGTGCCATCGAAGGAAAGCGCAGGGCTAGGCGTAAGGCGCACCAAGCCTGGCAAATGCTAGGGCTTCTGGAAATATTTGCCAACTCAAGTGAAATAAACAGTGACATGATTATTTGCTGAATTGATACCTGTCCTGTGTTCTGCAGAAAAACACAGGGCAGAGGCAAGTTCTTAGTCTTCCCAAAGTGCCTCCGGATGAGCCCTTGACTTAATTTCCTAATTGTAAAATATGGTGAGTAATCTCATGCAGTTCTGGTGCAGAAATTTGTTGTATGCTTCAGCATTTTCTCCCCATTCTTTTTTTTTTGCGGTACTGGGGATTGAACTCAGGGGCATTCTACCTCCGAGCTATACCCCCAGCCCTATTTTTTATTCTTTATTTTGAAACCGAGTCTCACTAAGTTACAGAGTGCCTCACTAGGTAGCTGAGGCTGGTCTTGAACCCAGATCCTCTGGTCTCAGTCTCCCGAATGCTGGGATTACAAGTGTGCGCCACCACGCCCAGCTCCCATTCTTTTTTTTGTTTGTTTGTTTTCTGTTGTTGCTGTTGTACTGGGGATTGAACCCAGGTGCTTTTTACTTTCAATTTTGAAACAGGGTCTCACTAAGTTGCTGAGGGCATCATTAAGCCTCTTAGGCTAGTCTTGAACCTGCAATCCTCCTGTCTCAGCTTCACAGGTATTGGGATTACAGGTGTGTGCCACCAAATCCAGCTTTTTTTTTTTTTTTTTTTTTTTTTTTTTTGCGGTGCTGAGGATCAAGCCCTGGGCCTTGTGTATACTAGGCAAGTGCCCTACTCCTGAGTGACATCCCTAGACTATTTTTTTTTTTTTATGGTACTGAGGATTGAACTCAGAGGCATTCTACCTTTGTGCTGCACCCCCAGCCCAATTTTTTTTTTTTTTTATTTCTTATTTGGAAACAGGGTTTCACTAGGTTGATGAGAGTCTCACTACTTGCTGAGGCTGTCCTTGAACCTGTGATCCTCCTGTCTCCGCCTCCCAAGTACTGGGATTACAAGCGTGCACCGCCACGCCTGATCATCTCTAGACTTCCTACTTTCCTTGTTTGCTTATTTCTCTATCATGGAGGTATCTAAGAGGATACACTATATTTCTGCTTCTGTCGGGGCTGAAATAGGCGATACCCACATGACTGTACTTACCTATGATGCACAGGGATATAAGATGCATTCTAATTTTATAAGGATTTTTTTTTAGCGGGGAGGAGGAAATTTGCATATTTTGCATCCTGTGCCCAATTTACTAAACTTTTGGTGGAGAGTCTGTGTTGTTGAATTTTGCCACTAGAGGGAGGTATCAGCTATTCATGTTTCTAGGGACTATATATTTCCTGCCCTGGTTTAATCTAGAACAGTCTCTCAACCTTGAAACTGTTGACATTTTAGGCTAGCTAATTATTTGTGGTGGAAGATAGTTTCATATTATTCTTGGCCTCTATTTGTGATTCCAGTACGCACAATCCTCCCGCCTCCTGCCCCCAGCTGTGATAATCAAAATTGTCTTTAGATATTGTCAAATATACCCTGCGGTCAAAATTGAGATTCACTGACTGATCTAAGAGATTTTTCTTATAGCAGTAATTCTCAAACTTTTTCACCCAGGACCCCTCCACGCTCTTAAAAGGTATTGAAGAAAGAATACAAATTTCTGTTTATGTGAATTATAGCTATCAATATTTGTCATAGTACCCCTAAGGTTTATGGTGTTATGACTCTAGAAAGTTTGCTTGACCAGGCTATGTTAGGAATGTGGGCTATACGTGGAAAACGAAGAAGTGGTACTAATTGTGCTCTGACAATGATTATGATTGATATGTCGTAAATGTATATGTAACCCAGTTGTACTCCAGAAATGTATAAAAAATACATGCTGAATAATAAAAAAAAATCAGAGCACATAAAAAAAAAATTTGTCATATTAAAATTAGAACTGAAGTCGGGCGTGGTGGTACACGCTTGTAATCCCAGTACTTGGGAGGCTGAAACTGGAGGATCCAGGTTGGTGGCCAACCTCAGCTTCTTAGTGAGGCCCTCTGCAACTTAGTGAGACCCTGTTTCAAAATAAGGAATAAAAAATAGGGCTGGGGGTGTAGCTCAGAGGTAGAATATCCCTGGGTTCAGCCCCCAGTACTACAAAAAAAATTAGAACTGAGAATAATTATTTACCAATCCATTTATTGATCCAGTAAACTCTGTTTCTTTCTTTTTTTTTTTTTTTTTTCGGTACTAGGGATTGAACTCAGGGGCATTCTACCTCCGAGCTACACCCTCAGCCCTATTTTTTATTCTTTATTTTGAAACCAGGTCTCACTAAGTTGCGGAGTGCCTCACTAGGTAGCTGAGGCTGGCCTCCAACCTGGATCCTCTGGTCTCAGCCTCCAGAATGCTGGGATTATAAGCTCAGTAAACTCATGTTAACATAAATAGCTATATAATCACATTTATATAATATTTATGTAATTATATGTAGTTATATTTACATATATATATATATATATAGATAGATAGATAGAATTCTATTTCCCAAAACAAAAAGTTTATTGAGAAGAGTGACATTGTTTTGTAGTTTTGCAAATTTAATGTCTGGCTTTCTAGAAGATGATTAGGTTCTCATATCTGCTTCTTCAGTCCATCCGTTATGACATTTTATATCATACAACCTCCAGAAAACTATACCATGTACTGTACTCATGAGAACATGAAAACAAAAAAAGACAAATAATGTCTATTATTATAAAATAACGTGACTTTGCCAGCCCTCTCCAGGGGTTGAAGACTCTATGTCTACACTTTCGTAACTACTTAAATAATAATAACCAATTTTTAAAACTGCTCTGCGGTGAATTTCTAATTCACTTTCTAACACTGGACCCATCTATTGCTTTGTGGGCAGTTTTATCTGGGGATATTTTTTGAGAGAAGAATGCATTTTGTGACCCCATTAAATATGTGGAGGTATAGAAAGAAAAATTAGGTTTGATCCCGGTTTTAAAATTGTAATTCTGTGTTTTCCTTAGGGAAGACTGGAATGTAGAAAACAGAGATGAGTGAAGACTTTTGTAACCTTTCTACTTTTCTCTCTCAGCTTTAGTATAGGAAGTTGTAGAATAAATTTCCAAGCCATGACTTGTGATTCGAGTCCCATCCGACGCCTCTCCACTCCTTCGTCCGTCATGAAGTCACCCAATTCTCTCTTCGCCACCAAATGGATCTGGTATTGGAGGAGCGAGTCTGGCAGGTGGATTCAGTATGGAACAGAGGTGAGTTACCAGGCTGGGGGTGCAGCTCGGAGGTAGAATGCCACTAGGTTCAATCCCCAGTACCACACACACACACACACACATACACACACACACACACACACACACCACCAACAACAACAACAAAAACAAAACAAAACAAACAACAACAACAACAACTAAAACCACAGGGCGGACATAATAGAATGTTCAGATTTAGACGATGTCTGTCCTTCTGTGGTCTCTTCCTTGGTTCATAGTATAAAAAAAAGAGGGTGTAGAGAGGATGAAACCAGAATGATGAGACAGACAAAATAAGATCCAGAGGTTAAAACGAAGCCAGAGTGGCTCACGTTTGTAACCCCAGTCCTTAGGAAGCTGAGACAGGAGGATCACAGGTTGGTGGCCAGCCTCAGCTACTTCATGAGGCCCTCCACAACTTAGTGAGGCCCTGTTTCAAATAAAGAATATAAAATAGGGTGTAGCTCAGAGGAAGAATGCCACTGGGTTCAATCCCCAGTACTGAAAAAAAAAAAAAAAAAAAGGAAGCCAGAAATAAAGTAGGAACAAGGAAACGCCAGCCTACACTTCTCCATAGCTACAGGTCAGCGTGGCTCTGAGCTGCCAAAGAAACTGAGAAACACGATCTGTTACAAAATCCCTGGCACCTCTGTGGACAAAAAACACAGGTGGTCAGGAGAGGCTCCTTTGTTTTCTCTTGGGAGGCGGGGCCTTGGCCTATGGGGCCCCACGGTGGGGACCGTAGAGGATATGGGGCACTCGGCAGCAGACAGTTCCACCGTCCTTGGAGAAGCCAGCACTTCCCAGACTATTTTTTTCAAAATGTATTCAGCAGACACAGTTTATCAAATCATCCTTCAAAAGACCTAAACCAGCCAAGCGGAGCCAAGCAGAGGGCCCTGTTGAGGTTATGGTAGGGGCCCGCCCAGAGCCTAGCTCCAGGTCCCCTTCCTCGTCCCTCGCCTCTCTCCCGTGGCGGCCCATGCAGCATCTAGGCCAGCCGAATGGCATTCAAAACTCCTGTGCTGTTGAACTCTGCACAGGTTCTTTGCACAAACAAGCTGAGGAGGATGTCAAGGAGCAGTTCTGTACAGGTGATTTTCTGTCTGGTGCCTGTGGGAATAGAAATTATAAACCCAAGCCGGGAGTGGTGGTGCATGTCTTTAATCCCAGTACTTGGGAGGCTGAGACTGGAGGATCCAGGTTCGCGGCCAGCCTCAGCTACTTAGTGAGGCCCTCCACAACTTAGTGAGACCCTGTTTCAAAAATAAAGACTAAAAAATAGGGCAGGGGATGTAGCTCAGAGGTAGAATGCTCCTGGGTTCAATCCCCAGTACCACAAAAAACCAAAAAATGAAAAAACAAACAAACTTGGAGGTAGAATGCCTCTGGGTTCAATCCCCAGTATCAAAATAAATAAATAAACAAATAACCTCAAGCTGGGAGTGGTCGTGTACACCTGTAATCCCAGGACTTGTGAGTCTGAGACAGGAAGATTGCAGATCCAAGGTTGGTGTGCAGTAATTTAGTAAGACCCTGTTTCAAATAAAAAATTAAAAGGCCGGGGCAGGGGTAGCTTAGAGGTAGAATGCCCCTGGGTTCAGTGCCTAGTACCACAAGAAAAAAATAAAAGGAAATTACAAACCCAAATTAATTAGCCTTGGTTAGGGGCTGGGATGTAGCTCAGTGGCAAAGCGCTTGGCTTGCAAATGTGGCACTCTGGGTTTGATACCGAGTTCCAAAAAGACCCAAAAAGCAATTAAGCTAAGAACAAAAAAACTCAAAAACAAACAAAAAATTTTAATTAGCCTTGATTAAAATACAAATAAACTATAGGTTTCAGTGTTTTTTTGTGTCAAGTCCTTGCACATTTTAGTAAGATAAGGGAGACAAGTTGGAAAACGTTTGTATTCTAGTGACATTAGGGTCCCAGGGACTGAAAAGAACTGTCAGTGGGGAACATAATGGTATTTAAATTTATACCACTCCTATAGATCATATTTCCTAATATCAAGAAACTTCCTGAGCTCTTTAGTGCAAAATTCTCTCGAGGGAGTTCACTCAGCTTTAAATGCACAGTTTTTAGACAATAACTTTCTCTCTGTATATACATACAATGTTGAATTTATTTAACCTACAGCACGTTTGTTGTATGTTCATTGAAGTATGAATAATTTATTGTCTCATATTCAGTAGACCTTTCATTATATAAATACAGTTGACTCTCTGTTATTAAAAAAAGAAAAAGAAGAAGAAAAAAAGTCAGGCGCTGGGTTTAGTGTTTTTCTTGCTAGTTGTCCAAGCAAAACAAAAATGGTGGTTCCAGGAGATTTGAGCCCAATTTCTTTCATGGTTCAATGTGTTATGACTCAAGGTTTGATCCGGTGTACAGATTGGAGTATTTAGAGAAGAGAGTATGCTGTGTATCCTTTAGACAGTGCCTTGCAGGTTTTTTTATTTCTCGTAGTTAAATTTAAAAAAAATTTTTTTTTTTGTACTGGAGATTGAACCTAGGGCCTCTTGAATGCTAGGCAAGTGCTCTACCGCTGAACTGCAATCCCAGCTCTTTTTTTTTTTTTTTTTGTGGTACTGGGGATTGAACTCAGGGGCATTCTACCTCCGAGCTATACCCTCAGACCTATTTTTTTTTATTCTTTATTTTGAAACCGAGTCTCACTAAGTTGCGGAGTGCCTCACTAGGTAGCTGAGGCTGGCCGCGAACCCAGATCCTCTGGTCTCAGCCTCCCGAATGCTGGGATTACAAGCATGAGCCACCACGCCCGGCTCAATCCCAGCTCTTTTTTAAAAATTTTATTTTATTGCTATTTGGGGCATTCTACCTCTGAGCTACATCTCCAGCCCCATTTTATTTTTTGTTTTGAAACAGGGTTTCACTAAGTTGCCAAGGCTGGACTTCACCCCAAAATCCTCTTGTTTCAGGTTCCCAAGTTCTGGGATTACAGATGTGTGCTACCACTCCTTTTATTTTTATTTATTTATTTATTTATTTATTTATTTATTTATTGTGGTTCTGGGGATTGAACTCAAGGGCATTCTACCTCCGAGCTGCACCCCCAGTCCTATTTTTTATTCTTTATTTTGAAACCGGGTCTCACTAAGTTGCGGAGTGCCTCACTAGGTAGCTGGCGCTGGCCGCGAACCCGGATCCTCCGGTCTCAGCCTCCCAAATGCTGGGATTACAAGCGTGCGCCACCACGCCCGGCTCTTATTTTTTATTTTAAGACTAGGTCTTGCTCAGCTGCTGAGGCTATCTTGAACTTATGATCTTCCTGCTTCAGCCTCCTGAGTAGCTGGGATCGTAGACATGTGCCACCATGTCTGGCTATTACTGACTTTTTAGTAAGAACTGGGCAGCTGAGAGTTCTGGTTTAGGATCCTCTCTAGTAGGAACTTGGGATATTGAAACGTTCACTAACAAAGACTAGGAGCACTTGTTGGACATGAGCTTTCTGGAAGGTAGAATTGCTATCCTGTTTAGGGAAATTGAGGCGGTTAACCAATCTTGTACCTATATAAATGGTGAACCGGGAGATGCTGTGGTCTTAGAAATGATGATTATGGGGCTGGGTGTGGTGGCAATACTCCTATAATCTCAGTACTTGGGAGGCTGAGACAGGAGGATGGCAGGTTTGAAGCCAGCCTCAGCAACTCAGTGAGACTCTCAACAACTTAGCAAGAACCTGCTTCCCAACTAAAAATAAAATAAGGCTGGGGGTGTAGCTCAGAGGTAGAATGTCCCTGGGTTCAATCCAAAGTACCACAAACAATAAAAAATAAAGAAAAAGAAGAGATGGCTGTGTAGCTGAGCAGTTGGGCAGCAACGATATGAGGCAGAGTTACAACAGGGGAGACAGGAGAGTGGACCTGCTGCTCTTGGGTCTGCATCGGGCAGGATGTGCAGACCCTGGTCCTCACAGACGGCACACAGCTAAGCTGAGTCCCTGTGGAAGCCGGGGGGTGGGACCAGCAGAAGCCCCTGTCCTGAGAGAACGCTCAGAGCCAGCACAAGGCACAGTTCTAGAAGCCAAGGTCCTGGCAATAATCGAGGCACAGGACAAAAGCCAAGACCTGGTTACTGCAACCGAGACCTCAAGTCTAGTGTTCTAGAAGAATAAAAGCCTCAAAGACTCGCTCATTCCTTCACTCCTGCAGATCCGGGGGCTCTAGTGTACTCTAGGATGCGTTCTAGATATTAACCCAGTGACCACTGGATAGAATGAAGCATCTCAGAAGGTTGCCATCGCCTGTCACTTAGGGTTATGAGACAACGGTGTCTGGGGGTTTCCAGAGAGCCAGCAAGAGTAGCTCAAGGTACCCTGAATGAGCTGGGCTGGTGGTGCATGCTTATAATCTCAGTACTTGGGAGGCTGAGACAAGAGGGTCACAGGTTCAAGACCAGCCTCAGCAACTTAGCAAGATTCTAAGCACCCTAACAAGATCCTGTTTCCAAAAAAAAAAGTAAAAAGAGTTGGGAGTGTAGCTCAGAGGTAGAATGCTCCTGGGTTCACTCTCCAGTACCACCAAAAAAAAAAAAAAAAAAAAAAAAAGGTTACGGAAGAAACAACTAGTAATTGACCTAGACAGCATGCAGGTTTAAGAGAAAGACCCTCAACCTTCAAGAGTTGTCTCTGGATGGAGACCCTCTGGATAGTTGGCGTGCTCCCGATGTCCTTCTAGTCTTGTAAGAGCGCTGCTTAAGGAAACCAGCTTACGTTGGTGTCTGCCTGAGACTCACTTGTAATGTGGATGTGGGCTTAACTGAGGGGGAAGGTAACCCTTGGAGACTTTGCCAAGATCTACAGGCCCAACAAGTACTGTGGGAGAGCAAGGCCAGAGAAGGCCGGAGTGGAACCATGCTGTGCTGCCCAGTATGGTAATGAATAGCCTCATGTGGCTTTTTTACTTGAAATTTAAACTAATTACACTTAAGTAAAATCAAGAGCTCAGTACAAAAAAAAAAAAAAAAGGAACAATGGAGGGGCCTGGCTCAAAGCTTGGTCATTCCTCTGTTTACTCGTTTACTTGCTCTGGTTGAGGGCAGAGGAGAGTCGAGTCAGCTGTGTTTGAAATCCCCGTGATCGGTGGGAGCTGAGGCTGGGGGCAGGAGGCTGCCTCCGCTTGCCTCCATTGCAGCTCTCAGCCTCGCTGGGCTCCAAGCGCCTGCGATGGCGGTGTTCTGTTTCATGCCACAGGTAGCAGGTGCAGACAGGCGCCACAGCACAGGCGGCACGAGCGCTCTGCACACTTGGTTTGCATTTTGTGCACAGTAGCAAGAGAAGGTTGCAAAGCCCTGCGCCGTTCAGGTACCCACTGAGTGCACACAGTCAGTTTCTGTGGGACAGAATACTCTGTGTCCGGTACCATGATGGAGAGGACGGACTGCCAGAGGCTGTGACATTGGTCCCACCTGGTAGAAGTCCTTGCGATGTGGGCTGGGAGGCAGGATGCACCCTTGTTCAAACCCCATGGCTAGAGTAAAACTATACAAGACGTAGTGAGAGACTTCCTAAAAGCCTGCTCTCAAGTCTTAACCTTTTTTTTTTTTTTTCCAATCACATCAACAAGCAGTCTGGTGCAAACGTGGACTCTGAGTACCTGGAGTCCCTGTTTCAGTGCTGTCCTAAGGGGGTCGTTCCGTTCAAGGCGGGTTCGAGGGACTATGAGCTGAGCTTCCCAGGTGAGTTTTGGTGTGTGGCAGGGTGGGGTGTCGTGGACACGTGGAGCGGGGACAGTGGACGGGTGCTGTGCTGTGTCAAGTGTAATGGCAGCCAGCGGTCGGCACACCTGGGTCCTAGAGCTCCGGCTCCGACAAACACTACTGTGCAGCTCTGGAAGGAGCACCTGGCCCCTCGAGGCCCGGTTCCTTGTCTGGAAACCAGAGCTGGGGCTAAGTAGCCTCCCGGGGGACCCATTTTGGATTCTGGGTGGGCTGCTGAGTTTTTAGGTGCGATGACTACATGGCGTGGGAGGTGAAGGGGGGCGGGTTCTGGGCCCTTGGGCACCTTCAGAGTTTGAGGAACTTGCTGTTCCTTTGAGTTTTGTCATCTAGGTCAATGGTTTTATCCATCATTGACTAAAGCACTTCGATTTCGGCCGTACTTATTTGAAGCACTGTAGAAAGGTCTTCTGGTTACCTTCTACCGATCTACCTAATGTTATGCTTACTAAGAAATCAGGGCAGAGCCGGGCGTGGTGGTGCACGCTTGTAATCCCAGCATTCGGGAGGCTGAGACCGGAGGATTTGGGTTCGAGGCCAGCCTCAGCTACATAGTGAGGCACTCCACAACTTAGTGAGACCCGGTTTCAAAATAAAGAATAAAAAATAGGGCTGGGGGTGTAGCTCGGAGGTAGAATGCCCCTGAGTTCAATCCCCAGTACCGCAAAAAAAAAAAAAAAAAAGAAATCAGGGCAGGAATGGCCCTCCCTCTGAAAGTCCTGTCCCACTGGCACACCCCTGGGACGCCCCTTGCACATTCTCAGAAATTCCCCTTCAGGACAAGGCCTGCAGGTGTTTGGAAAGAAGTGAGCTTTCTCAGGTTCCTGACTCTCCCAGGTGGTACCTGAGATTTGAGACCTGTACCGCTTAGTGTGTTAAGTAATATGACTTTTTTTTTTTTTTTGCTGGTACTGGGGATTGAACTCAGGGGTCTTCTACCTCTGAGCTACCTTTTCCTTTTCCTTCCTTCCTTTCTTCTTCTCTCTCTCTCTTTAGCCTCCCTCCCTCCTTCCCTTTCTTTCTTCAGTGGTGTATTGGATAGTTGTTGAAAACTGTGATTATGCCAGGTATGGTAGTGCATGCCTGTAATTCCGTACTTGGGAGGCTGAGACAGGAGGATCACAGTTTGAGGCCAAGGCTCAGAGATTTAGTAAGACCCTCAGCAACTTCACCCTGTTTCAAAATAAAAAAATAAATTAAGGCTGGGCGTGTGGCTCAGAGGTAGAATGTCTCTGGGTTCAATCCCTAGTGCCACACACACAATAGTAATAATACTAAGTAAATAATTAAATAAATAAATGGCTAGGGGTGTAGCTCAGAGGTAGAATGCCCCTGGGTTCAATCCTCAGTCCTAAAAAACCAAGTCCAGGTGTGGTGATCCCAAGTCCACCTATGATCCCAGTATTTGGGAGGCTGAGACAGGAGGATTGCAGGTTTGAGGACAGCCTCAGCAAATAGTGAGACTCTCATCAACCTAGCAAGACTCTGTTTCCGAATAAGAAATAAAAAAGGGCTGGGGGTGTAGCTCGAAGGTAGAATGCCTCTGGGTTCAACTCCCAGTACCAATAAATAAATAAACCAAACTAAAACACAAAACTATGATTATTTTATACAGTAAAAGCAAATAAATATATATATATTTTTTTGCGGTACTGGGGATTGAACTCAGTCAGGGGCATTCTACCTCCAAGCTATACCCCCAGCCCTATTTTTTTTTAATTCTTTATTTTGAAACAGGGTCTCACTAAGTTGCAGAGGGCCTCACTAGGTAGCTGAGGCTGGCGATGAACCCAGATCCTGCGGTCTCAGCCTCCCAAATGCTGGGATTACACTCGTGCGCCACCACGCCCGGCTGCAAACTGAATATTGTTAAATGCAAAAGGCAGAACTCCAAGTATGTTTATGCACTTTTCTGTTTGCATGTTCTATTTAAAATGGAAAAGGGCGCTCCAGGAGAGAAGGAAGAGCTCAACTGACGCCACAGGTGCAGGCAAGCTTGGCGTCTCACAGAACAGGAACAGGGTTTGTAGATGGGAGCAGAGATAGAAACTTTTTTTTTTTTTTTTTAACATGGAAGTCATGGAAAGCTTGTAAGCAGCATTGTTGCATGGTCAGATTTGCTCTTTTTACTGTTCATTGTGCTATTATTATGCATCACCTTTACTGAGGCTTAATTATTGCAGTGAAATGCATCCATTTCAAGCGCATAGTTGACTCAATATTAGCACACGCAAGTAACCACCATCCTAATCAAGATGTAGACCATTTCCACCAAACCCCAAAGCTTCCTCTTGTCTTTTTGTGCTCGGTTTCTGCTCTCCCTCACCCGCATCCTGGACTCCCCTGGCAAACTGTGGCTGGTGCTTTCGTCCCTGTTGATTAGTTTTACCTGTCCTGGAACTTCACATAGATACTCTTGTGGCATGTATTCTGTGCATAGCTGGCTTCATTCACTCAGAATAGTGGTTTTTCAGCTGGATACTTTCTTTTTTTTTTTTTTTTTTTTTTTTTTGGTACTGGGGATTGAACCCAGGGGCATTCTACCTCTGAGCTATACCCCCAGCCCTATTTTTTATTCTTTATTTTGAAACAGGGTCTCACTAAGTTGTGGAGTGCCTCACTAGGTAGCTGAGACTGGCCTCAAACCTGGATCCTCCTGGTCTCAGCCTCCCAAATGCTGGGATTACAAGTTTGCCCCACCACGCCTGGCTCAGTCCTATTTTTTATTCTTTATTTTGAAACAGGGTCTTACTAAGTTGCGGAGAGGCTCATTAAATAGCTGAGGCTGGCTGCAAACCCAGATCCTCCTGTCTTAGTGTCCCAACTACTGGGATTATAAGCACTCACCACCATGCCTGGCTCACATGTTTAACTTTCTAAATATTATCAAATTATTTCCCAAAGTGGGTGTACCATTTATACTCTCACTAGAAATATATGGTGATTTGCTCTTTTTTTTTTTTGGTACTAGGGATTGAACCCAGGGGCCTTCTACCTTCAAGTTACATCCCTAGTACTTTTTATTCTTATTTTTGAAACAGAGTCCTGCTAAGTTGCTGATTCTGGCTTTGAACTTGGGATCCTCCTGTCTCAGCCTCCTAAGTACTGGGGTTACAGGCATGTGCTACCACACCCCGCTTGGTAATTTACTTTGTAAAAGGATCACTGTTGTAGTTTGGAACCAGGTCTACAACATGCATGAGTTGAAAATGACATTTCACATCTGATGTTGAAAAAAAAAAAAATCTGAGCCGGGCGTGGTGGCGCACGCTTGTAATCCCAGCATTCGAGAGGCTGAGACCAGAGGATCCGGGTTCGCGGCCAGCCTCAGCTATCTAGTGAGGCACTCCGCAACTTAGTGAGACTCGGTTTCAAAATAAAGAATAAAAAATAGGGCTGGGGGTATAGCTCGGAGGTAGAATGCCCCTGAGTTCAATCCCCAGTACCGCCAAAAAAAAAAAAAAAAAAAAAATCTGTAAAATCTAGCCATTACCTTCCAACCTGTAACAACCTGTAATCATTGGTGTTCTGTTTAGGGCGCCTTAAATGGATGATGTCTTGTTATCTGGTTGCCTTTGCTCTTCTCCTTCATCGTCCAACTCTGATTTAAAGATTAGGTTAATTCCTTAATATTCATTCACTACTTTGCATTCTGAATCTTTGAATAAGGACAGTGAAGTACACACGGTTTTTTTTTATCGTTATTAATTTTTTTTATCAAAATCAACTTTCATCCAAATTCATACGTGTACAATTCAGTCATGGTATTTGCTGTGTAAATAGTCTCTGAAGAATGAGTCATTTTCTACTGTTGATTCTTATCTGTTTTGTTTTGTTTTGTTTTGTTTTTTTCCTCTCTCTCTCTCTCTAAAGGAATGATTCAGACAAACATAGCTTCCAAGACTCAAAAGAATGTTGTCAGAAGGCCAACATTTGTTTCTTCCCAGAACTCGGAGCAGATAAGAGGGCCAGAGTAAGTGTTCTGAAGCACCGTTAGCTGGCAGATGTGCGAGAGGTTGGCGCCCTGGTTTCATCAAGTCACTCCGGCATCAGGATCCTGTGTTCTTGGAAAGTTCCTGCTTGCTTTACAGTGTGCTTTCCTTTTGCATTACCTACGAGTAAAGGATTATTAAGCATGATGTTAGGCCAGGGGAGGGGTGTGCAGCTCAGTGGTAGAGTGCTTGCATAGCCTGTGCAAAGACGGGGGTTTCCATCCCCAGCACTGAAAAAAGATAATACTAGCTGGGTGTGGTGGGGTAGGCCTGTAATCCTAGTACTTGAGAGGCTGAGACAGAAGGATCTCAGGTTCGAGGCCAGTGCCCTTAGAGACCCTGTTGCAAAATAAAAATGAAAAGGGCTGGGGATATAGCTTAGAGGCAGAACACTCCTGGGTTCAATCCCCAGTACCACACACACACAATACACTAATAACTACTAACAAATAACTACTACTAACAAACCAGGAATGGGCTGGGCCTCAGCTTCTCCTGCTGTGGATGGCTGCTGGATTGATGGGTATGCCTAAGAAATAATCAGACGCACTGGGTTTTAGTTTCACTGTAGATTCTTCTGTGTCTTAGGTTGTGCTGTGTTATTTATAGAGGACATGAGGCTGAGAAAGATGGAGAGATAAAAGGGATGAGGTAGCTGCGGAACAGGGGCTTTGGAGAAAGATACAGTTGATTAAAGGGATGTTTTTAGTTTTATCTTTAATTGACAAAAAATTGTACCAATTTACATTAAAGGGGATTTTTAAAGGAAATTTTGCTGTGGGGGATTCATTGTAATTGCTCATGAAACTCTGAGTAAAATCGACATTGTTCATGAATACTTTTGGTTTTGGACTTTTTTTGCCCTGGGTAATAATGTGATTATGTAAAGCAGGTGCAAAATCAAGGTATTCTAACCAGGTTCTTTTGGTTTTGTAAAGAATTCTAAGGTCAGGCATGGTGGCAGACACCTGTAATACAGTACTTGGGAGGCTGAAATAGAAAAGTCAGAAGTTCATGACCAGCCACAGCAACCTAGTGAGACCCTGTTTCAAAACAAAGAATAAGTCAGGCGTGGTGGCGCATGCTTGTAATCCCAGCATTTGGGAGACTGAGACTGGAGGATCCGGGTTCGAGGCCAGCCTCAGCTGCTTAGTGAGTCCCCTCCACAACTTAGTGAGACCCTGTTTCAAAATAAAGAATAAAAAATAGGGCTGGGTCTGTAGCTTGGAGGTAGAATGCACCTGAGTTCCATCCCCAGTACCGCAAAAAAAAAAAAAAAAAAAAGTAGGGCTGGCACTGTACCTTGGAGGTAGAATGTCCCTGGATGTTTTCTCTCTCTCTCTCTCTCTCTCTCTCTCTCTCTCTCTCTCTCTCAAACACACACACACACACACACACACACAGAATTCTAAGTATTTCATGAAAAAAAGAATAAACTCTGCACCTTTCCTTCCACACTAGGCGCCTCATGATAGTGCTTTCCTCAAGGTTGTTTAATGTTTTAGACTCTCAGAACAGTGGCTAGGACATGGTGGTGTTCAGTGAATGCTCACTTCTCTGGTTATTCTGTTTATTCCTTTTGTATTAACAGACTCGGAGAATATGTGTGTTACGTGTATGTGAGCGCATGTATACACACGCACACACGCATGAACTGTAGTCTCCCTGACCCACAGTTTTACTTCCTGCAGTCTGAGTTACCTCCTGTCAACCACAGTCTGAAAAACAGAGTATGGTGAAATAAGATATGACTAACTTACTGATTTTTTTTTTAATTTTTTTTTTTTCGGTACTGGGGGTTGAACTCAGGGGCATTCTACCTCCGAGCTATACCCCCTGCCCTATTTTGTATTCTTTATTTTGAAACCGAGTCTCACTAAGTTGCGGAGTGCCTCACTAGGTAGCTGAGGCTGGCCGCGAACCCGGATCCTCCGTTCTCAGCCTCCCGAATGCTGGGATTACAAGCATGCGCCACCACGCCCGGCTTAACTTACTGATTTTGATAGAGAGAGAGGAATCCACATTCATATAACTTATTCTTTCCTTTTTGTGGTACTGGGGATTGAATCCAGGGGTGTTCTACCTCCAAGTTATAGCCCCAGCGTTTTTTTTTTTTTTTCTTTTTTTAAACAAGGTCTTGCTAGGTTGCTAAGATTTGTGCTACATTTGCTGAAGGTGATCTTGAACCCAGGATCCTCCTGTCTCTGCCTCCCGAGTCCTGGAATTAGAGGCATGAGCTACCACACCTGGCTTCGCATAACTTTTACCACAGTATATTGTTATAATCGTTTTGTTCTGTTATTGTTAATCACTGTGTCTAATTTATAAATTAAACTTTATCATATGTATGAATGGAAAGAAATATAATTTATGTATGGTCCAGGACTACCTATAGTTTTAGGCATCCTTTGAGGGTCTTGGAATGTGTCACCCACAGATAAGAGGGGACTACTACGTATATAATTAAGATGACTGAATTTTGACTTCAGAATTCCAATCTGCATATTCCTTTGGATTTACCTTCTGCAGCTCATTGCCTAGTTTCCCTTGGATTTCTTAATTCTATTTTCCCAAATTAGAATATGATTGCTTGAGCTATCTCAGATCCCTTTAGTCCTTTTTTTTTTTTACTTCAGTTCTGGGGATTGAACCCAGGGGCATACAACCTCCGAGCTCTACCCTCAGCCCTATTTTTTATTCTTTATTTTGAAACAGGGTCTCACTAAGTTGCAGAGGGCCTCCCTTAGTAGCTGAGGCTGGCTGCAAATCCAGATCCTCCTGCCTCAGCCTCCCAAGTACTGGGTTTACAAGTGTGCCCCACCACACTCAGCGTTCAAATTAATAAATTAAAAACCATTGCCGGTTGGGAGAGGGAGGGTTATGGATGACTTTTAAGTAACCACAGTCACCAGCGACACATTAACATTGATGTTTTGGTTAACAATAGGCCACACCTATGCTGTGGTCTATAGGCGTTTCCTCTCCACCATAAAGCCCCTGTCCCCAGGGCAGAGGAGGCACACCTGCTCTGGGGACAGAACAAGGGCTGTGAGCACTGCCTGCGAGTCCTAGGAGAGGTGAGCACTCCACTGCCATGGGTGTCTTAACACACACCCTCCCCTCAACTGGCCCTGCACTACAAATATGGACAGAATGGCAACCCGAGTTAAAACGGTAGATAAACTAAGACCAATCTTTCTTACTCTAAAGGGATCTTCTTTTTACACAAGGGAGAGTTTTTGTTGTTGTTGTTTTGCGGTACTGGGGATTGAACTCAGGGGCATTCTACCTCCGAGCTACACCCCCAGCCCTATTTTTTTTTTTATTCTTTATTTAGCTGAGGCTGGCCATGAACCCAGATCCTCCGGTCTCAGCCTCCTGAATGCTGGGATTACAAGCATGCGCCACCACGCCCGGCCACAAGGGAGAGTTTTAAAAGATCTTTCCTGCCAGGTGTGGTGGCACACGCTTGTAATCCCAGTATTTGGGAGGCTGAGACAGGAGGATCGCAGGTTTGCAGCCAGCCTCAGCTACTTAGTGAGGCCCTCTGCAACTTAGTGAGACCCGGTTTCAAAATAAAGAATACAAAATAGGGCTGGGGGTGTAGCTCAGAGGTAGAATGCCCCTGGGTTCAATCCCTAGTTCTGAAAAAAAAAATTTTTTCCTTAAAGCATTTATTTTTTTAAATGTAATTGCTTTGGCCATAGTAAATTGCAAGCATCAACCAAAGTACAGTACCTTAATGTGCTGTGTACCTAGAACCTGACTTCAAAGTCTATCAGTGTTTTATAGCTTGTTTCATCTATCCTTACCATCACCTCTCATTTTTTTCTTTTTCTGGAATATTATCCCCACACATGTCATTGCCCTTTAATGCACTACCATGCCTGGATACTTTCTTTTTTTTTTTTTTTTTTTTTTTGCGGTACCAGGGATTAAACCCAGGGGCATTCTACCTCTGAGCTACACTCCCAGTCCCATTTTTTATTCTTTATTTTGAAACAGGGTCTCACTAAGTTGCAGAGGGCATCCGTAAGTAGCTGAGGCTGGCCAAAAAGCTGTGATCCTCCTGTCTCAGCCTCCCAAGTACTGGGATTATAAGCATGTGCCACCATGTCCAGCAAGATGGAGAGGTTTTATTTTTATTTTGCAGTACTGGGGATTGAACCCAGGGGCATTCTACCTCTGAGCTACACCCCCAGACCCATTTTTTATTCTTTATTTTGAAACAGGGTCTCACTAAGTTGCAGAGGGCCTCACTAAATAGCTGAGGCTGGCCGCGAACCTGGATCCTCCAGTCTCAGCCTCCCAAGTACTGGGATTATAAGCGTGTGCCACCATGCCTAGTTTAAGATGGAGAGTTTTTAAACCATTAAACAATACCATTAACCCACCTAACAAAATTGACAATAATTCCTAATATCACCTAATACCCAGTTCTTGTTCTGTTTTCCCATTGTCTCATAAATGACTTTCTATAGTTGATCAATTCCAGTCCCATGGGCTGCATCTACCTGTGTATTAAGCTTCTTTTAATTGATTACAGTTTCCCCTTCTCCATTTCTATCATTTATTTATTTATTTTAAAAAGTCTGGGTGATTCGACCTTATACTTTCCAAAATTAAAAAGTAGCAACTGGAATCTTCATGGGGTCACTTGAATAGTAATCAATGTAAATCAATGATTAGATTTGAGGACTCATTAGGTTTTAGTTTGGGTTTTGGTCAAGAGTACTCTACAAGGGATGTGTTATACTTCCTGTCCCGTCTTGTTAAGGAGATACACAATGTCTGCTTGTCCTATGTTTAGTGCTTCAGATCAAGAAGTGGTTTCAGTCATTCTCGTCTGATCCTTTGATTGTCACTCTCTAATCTGTCACTGAATGGTCTTTGCTAATGATGAGCACCATAGCGATCCAATATGTCATTGGATGTCGCAAAGTGGTGGCTTTCTCAACCTTTTGATCTTATGGCTGTTAGCTGTGATCCATCTAAAAAGAAGAATTTTTTCCTCATGTATGGTTACCCCAAAATACACTACATACAGGAAAGGCAGGGCTCTTCCCCCCAAATCCTTGCTGTACTTAAATGTCTATCACCTGACAAGGACCTTCATAGGGTGAACCGAAATACCAACAAGAATCAGAGGAAAGTAGCATTTAACTTACTAAATTATGAATGTTTACTGCTTTTTTGGGGGGGTAGTAGGGATTGAACCTAGGGGCATTCTACCTCTGAGCTACACCCTCTTCCCTTTTTATTATTTTATTTTGAAACAAGATCTTGCTAAGTTGCTGAGGCTGGCTTCAAACCTCCTGTCTCAGCCTTTCAAGTACTGGGATTATAGGTGTGTACCACCACATCCAGCTTGGTTACTGTATTTTTTAAAAGGATGATTATTGGTATGTCTGTATCAGGAATATGCAAGGATGTAGTCCGAAGAAAAGTGGCTTAGTGGCTGGAAGGTAAGAATAGAAAGTCTCTTGGGCAACTGGGCATGGTGATACATGCCTGTAATCCCAGTATTTGGGAGACAGCAGGGAGCGCAGGTTTGAAGCCAGCCTCAGCGATATAGTGAGATTCTTGGTAACCTAGCAAGACCCTGTTTCAAAATAAGTTAAAAAAGGGCTGGGGGTGTAGCTCAGAGGTAGAATGCCTCTGATTTTAATCCCAGTACTGGAAAAAAGAAGAAAGGAAGGAAAGAAGGGAGGGAGGGAGGCAGGGAGGGAGGGAGGAAAGGGAAAGGAAAATCACTCAAGCACATGGAACAGGAAGCCAAGTGAATTCTCATTTCTCTTTGTAGCCAGCAGCCGGTAAGGACCCCAGTGGAGGCGTTAATCTCGAAAGTTCTTTCTCAGCCAGACCTTGGCACTCTCCCTCCGAATAAATATGAGGTACTTCCTGGTTACTTGATTGGTGGGTGAATCCTTTAAAGGTGGGAAAAGTATTTTGTTGCCAGCATCTGTGTTTGTTTATTTGAATGAATGAATGAATGAATGAATGAATGAATGAATGGTTTCTACGAAACTCTGGGATCAAGATGCAGAGGCAGACAGACATCTCAGTGTGATTATGTCGCTTTCCCAGAGGACAGCTGACCTTGAAGGGCGCCTCGTTGTTTCCAGGGCTCCTCCCCACACGATCTCATCTGGGAGGATCTTCACAACCACCCATGAGATCAGTACCTCTAAGACGAGAACCCTGGAATTGAGGCAGTAAGACCGACTTGGCCGAGCCAGCCTAACTCTGTCACCTAGCCCGGTTGGGGCAGGACGTCCTAGACCAATGAGCCTCCACCTTGCTCCAGCCTTTGTGCAGGATGGTCTGCTGGGGCCCCACGGGCACCTCCAGTTCCTTGTCACGGTCCCGGTTTGGGAGCTTTAGGCAAGGAACTTGCCAGGTCACTGAACTAAATCAGACAGTGCCAGGGACCTCCCTTTGTCCTTAGGCTTAGAGCTCTGTTCGCCTGAAGTCCCCTGCACAGGCCCACTGCCCGTCCGGTTCATCACCGGCATGAATAGCCGGGTGTGCGTGTGCACTAGGCTCGCCCGTCCCACCTGCCCTCTGGAAACCGGCAAGGACCCACCTGGCGGAGGGCCACGCATGGAGAAGTAGCACGCTTGCGATGCTTCCCGCCTCACGCTTACGTCTGTTTTAAACTCTTCAGCTGCAGGAGCTGAGTAACCAGTGTGAGGAATATGCCAGGATAAGTGATGCTTTTAAAGTTTCCATGAAGAATTTCAAGATCGAGAAGATAAAGAAGATCCTTAACCCAGCGCTCCTGGATGCTTTCCAAAGGTCGGTGGCCACATTATGGGGTTTCCTGACATAAGAATTTAGGATGGACTTAGCTTAAATTTAGTTCAGATCTGACTTTCAGATTTATATCCATTGGCTTATTTTAGTAGTCATCAACTTCTTGGGGCTCTAATATATATATATATATATATATATATGTATATATATACATACATATATATAAAACATATGATATGTATAAAACATATATATACACACACATATATATAAAACATATATACACACACACACACATATATATATATATATGTTTTCATTGTGTAGACCTAAGCTTCCCTTTTTGAGTTTTATAGTTTTAGAATTCAGTGATTCACTACCTCCGTAATTCATTCATTTATTTTTACATTTATTTATTTATTTATTTAGATACTGGGGATTGAACTCAGGGGCATTCTACCTCTGAGCTACACCCCCAGTCCTCTTTTTTCTTTTTAGTCTTTATTTTGAAACAGGGTCTCACTAAGTTGCGGAGGTCCTCACTAAATAGCTGAGGCTGTCTGCGAACCTCGATCCTTCAGTCTTAGCCTCCCAAGTACTGGGATCACAAGCATGCACCACCACACGCGGCTACCTCCATCGTTTAAATGTTTTCAATTTATTACTTTACAGTCGTTGCCTTGAGTTTTCCACTTTGAAAGTAGATGGGCTCGAATTTCACGATGATTCAACTCTAGTCGGCATCAATGTTGTTGGGATGAGGAGCGGGAGAGGCCGGTTCTCGGTGCTAAATCTCCTGTTTCCCACATTAGGAAGAAATCGCAGATGCAGACGACAAACGAAAAGTTCCTGTTTCAGGCCACGAGCCGCGCCCACGTGGACTATATCTGTGCGAATAATTTCAACTGGAATTTCCAGGGAGCTCATGAAACCAAATACGGCAAAGGTTTGTGCGGGAATAGAGAACACTAACGGCCATACGCAGGCGGTCTACATGCTTCTATTCAGAAGTGTATGGGGTTATTTTATATGAACAAAACTGCCTAACTTTAATAGTCATGGAGGGAAAATAAGCTCAGAGTAACCTTAAATGCCTGGATGAGAATGTTCTGTTGGCCTGGGGCTTGGCGTTGGGCCTCAGCCCTGTTCCCTCATGCTCTTGTATTCTGAGGGTGACCCAAGCTTCTCACAATTGTTGCACACTGTCCCCTCTGTTGACTGCGCTGTCTAACATTACTACTCACTGGACGTGGCTCTTCTGACATGCGTCCGTGGCTGCAAAGCCATTCAAAGTAGCTTTCTGTTGTTTCCGATGGGTTCTAAATAAGGATGGGAGGAGCCGGGCGTGGTGGCACCAGCATTCGGGAGGCTGAGACCGGAGGATCTGGGTTCGTGGCCAGCCTCAGCTACCTAGCGAGGCACTCCGCAACTTAGTGAGACTCGGTTTCAAAATAAAGAATAAAAAATAGGGCTGGGGGTATAGCTCGGAGGTAGAATGCCCCTGAGTTTAATCCCCAGTACCGCAAAAAAAAAAAAAAAAGGATGGGAGGAGAGGCCTCTCCCCATCCCAGGCCACACTGGGTCACCTGGGACCCCGTGTCTCACCAGTCTGTCCTCACACAAAATCTTTACATTTTCCCCTCCCTTCCTTCCTTCCTTCCTTTCTTCCTTCCTCTCTTTCTTTCTTCTTTCTTTTTTTCTTTTTTTATGGCACTGGGGATTGAACCCAAGGACATTCTACCTCTGAGCTACAACACCAGCCCTATTTTATTTTATTTTTTATTTGGAAACAGAATCTTACTAGGTTGACGAGCATCTTACTGCTTGCTGAGACTGCCCTCAAACCTTCGATCCTCCTGTCTCAGCCTCCCAAGTACTGGGATTACAAGCGTGCACCACCACACCTGTCATCATCATCTTATTATTGATTGACTAATTGTGTGTGGTACTGGGGATTGAACCCAGAGATAGTCTACCTTCAAGCTATCCCCCCAGCCCTATTTTATTTTTTTCTTTTGAAACAAGGTCTTGCTTAGTTGCTAAGGGCCTCACTAAGTTGCTGGATTACAGACATGTGCCACCACGGCTGGCTGCTATGGACTTCTAAATCTTACTTTGGTCTTTAGAGGCTGACCATGATTCTTTCTTTCTCTTTCTATTCCTACCACTAATTCTAGTTCTCCTGAGGCAAAGATTGTATCTGGCTAAATAGTATCCCATGGCATCAAATTATGTTGATTTTAAAAATGAGTCAAGCCAGGCGTGGTAGTGCACGCTTGTAATCCCAGCATTTGGGAGGCTGAGACCGGAGGATCTGGGTTCTCGACCAGCCTCAGCTACCTAGTGAGACACTCCGCAACTTAGTGAGACTAGGTTTCAAAATAAGAATAAAAAAAAAAAATGGGGCTGAGGGTACAGCTTGGAGGTAGAATGCCCCTGAGTTCAATCCCCAGTACTGCAAATAATAATAATAATAATAATAATAATAATAATAATAATAATAATAAATGAATAAATAAAAAATGAGTCAAAGGAAGCAGAACGTGGTAGCACACACCTGTAATCCTAGTACTAGGGAGGCTGAGACAGGAGGTTTGCAGGTTCAAGGCCAGCCTCAGCAAATTTGCAAGACCCTCAACCTAGTGAGACCCTGTTTCAAAATAAAAAAAAATAATAATAATTTAAAAAATGTCTGGGGGAAGCCAGGCGTGGTGGCTCACGCTTGTTATTCCAGTACTTGGGAGGTTGAGACAGGAGAATAGTAGGTTTGTGGCCAGCCTCAGCTACTTAGTGAGGCTTGGAGATAATACAGCACATGGAAGGTGTGGAAAGATTGATACAAAATGATGCTGACAAAGGGGTCCAACAAAGGCACCGGGAACATTCGTTGGAGAGACGCTATTCTCTCTGAGATAATTGGGGAAACTGGGTATCAATCTGTTGAGTCTTATTGCGGATAAATGTATTGTTCATCAGCCCAGAGATAAGGAGTAGGAGTGAGGAGATGCTAGAGGCAAACAGAAAGAAGGGAGTTAACAGCTTTTCAGTGGGGAATGAGGAAAATTGATCTGCACGCCACCACTCTGCTTAACACTGCTTCCCAAGCTGGAGTCGTTACAGGGTAAATGGTGCTATCCACCGTAGGTGCTCCAGAGGGCGTCCCTATGTTGTGATACCACATAACAGAATTAATATTTACATCAGAGTTCTTAATAATAGAATGGTTAAGATGGGTTTTTTGTTTCTTTGGTGCTGGGAATTGAGCCCATGGGCTCATATTTGAGAAGCAGGTTCTCTGTCACTAAGCTGCATCCACCCCCACCCCCCTGTGTGTGTGTGTGTGTGTGTGTGTGTGTGTGTGTATGTGTTACGGAGGCTCAAACCCAGGGGCATTCTACCTCTGAGCTATACCTCCAGTCGAATTTTATTTTTTATTTTGAAATAGAGTCTTGGTAGATTGTGGAGGGCCGCACTATAAATTGCTGAGGCTGAGTTGGCGATCCTCCTGTTTCAGCCTCCTAAATACTGGGATTATAAGATATGCCACCATGTCCAGCTTCCCTATTTTTTAATTTAACTTTTGAGGGGTACTAGGGATTGATCCCAGTGGCATTCTGCCTCCGATCTGAACCCTCAACTCTTTTTATTTTTTATTTTGAAACAGGGTTGCTGAAGCTGGCCTTGAACCTGTGATCTTCTTATCAGACTCCCAAGTACTGGGATTATAGGTGTGCAGCACCATGCCTGGCTTTTCTTTTCTTTTTTTAAATTAGAGAAATGCATGTGCTTTAGGAATTCTTTCCAAAATTACTTAAATTAAGAATTTCTAGAAATTGATACATGAGGTCTTGAGAAATAAGATGAGTATATTATGATGTAGATAGCCTGGTTGTGTAATATAGAATTTATCGTAGGTACCCATCACAGTGAGACGTAATATAAATAAAGATGGCACACCCACTACCTCAGGCTACGTGCCGGGGATATAGCAGGGCAGTATAGAATATAGCTGTAACAAGTAAGCTGGTAAAACTGAGGTAGCTTTTGTGGGACTCTGATCACTTTTAATTGTCTCCTGACCCATTTTATACGATTATAAGAAGATCCTAGCTAGGTATGGTGATGTATGCCTATAATTCCAGTTATTAAGAGGCTGAGACAGGAGGGTCACAAATTTGAGGATAGCCTCAGCAATATAGTGAGACCCTCAGCAACTCAGTGAGACCCTGTTTCAAACCAAAAAAAATTAAAAGGGCTAGGGGTGTAGCTCAGAGGTAGAATGCCCCTGGGTTCTATCCCCAGCAACACACACACACACACACACACACACACACACACACACACACAAGAATATCTTGATAGGCCTACTGTCTCTTGAATGTAAGCTTGTCTTGGTTAAGTCACTCATTTGTAAGAAAAAGACAAATAATACAACAGATAAAAGGAGATGAAAAAGCAGTTCAGAGAAAAAGCATATGAAATATGCCAATAAGTATATGAAGAGTTGCTGTGCCACTAGTATTCAGGGAATTAAATACTAAAATCAGGAGAGTTTTAAGTTTTTTTTTTCTTCCTATTAGAGTGACAAACATGAACGTCATAGATAATATCCAATGTTGGTAAGGATGTGGAGGAACAGGGCCATCTTCGTTGCCAGTGATAACATGGTTAGACTGCTTTTGGAGGGCAGCCTGCGGTACCTGTCAAAATTTAATATGTGAGGTCCTTGACTCAGCCATTACAGTTTTGCAGTCTGTTCTACCGAAATACTTAATACAGGTTCTCAAAAGTCTATTTATTAGGATGTTTTAGAATAATTTATTTAGAAGTATTGTCTTAATAGCAAAAGAAAGAAAAAGAAATCTGTCTGTATTGATTTTTTTCAATACAATAATACTTAAATTAGGATCCATATAGTGGAATCTTATGTAACCATTAGCAAGCATGGAGAGCAAGGCATGGTGGTGCACACCTGTAATCCAATACTTGGGAGGCTGTGGCAGGAAGATCTCAGGTTTTAAACCAGTCTTGGCTACATAGTGAGATCCTGTTTCAAAATAAAAATAAAAAGGGCTGGAGGTATAGCCCAGAGGTAGAATCTCTAATACAATAGAAGAAGAACAAAAACAAGATAAAGAAGAAGACAGAGAAGGAGAAGGAGGAGGAGAAAGAGGAGGAGGAGGAGGAGGCGGAGGAGGAGGAGGAGAAAGGGGGACATACTGTTCACATAGTATGATCCTATTTATGAACAAATAGACTAACAAACTATCCCTGAGTACATGTGCACATATATGTATGTCACTGTATAGAAACAGGTATGAAGGAAGGAATTCCCACCAAGCTGTTAACTGTTGGGGAAGGAGTGTAGGACTGGACAGGGCAAGTCAGTGTGGAAAGTCTATTAGTCAGGTACCACAATACTTAAGGCGACTAATTTATAAAGAGAAGGTGTAGCTAGATGTGGTCATGCACACCTGCAATCCCAGTACTTATGAGGCTGACACAGGAGGATTGCAGGTTCAAGACCAACCTCAGCAACGAAGCAAGACTCTCAGCAACCTAGTGAGACCCTGTTTCAAAAAAAAGAAGTTAAAAAGGGCTGGGACTGTAGCTTGGAGGTAAATTGCTCCTGGGTTCAATCCCCAGTAAAACACACACATACACACAAAAGAGAATAAAACAGAGAAGGTTCATTTGGCTCACGTTCTGCAGGTTCAAAAGCAGGGTACTTCATCAGCTTATTTCTGATGAGGGTGGTAGGTGGTGGTCCATCATGGCGGGAGTGTGTTTAGGAGCAAAGTCGTCACATCTCCAACTAAAGTGGAGGGGGATGGGGTTTTATAGATTTATAATCCCCTCAATAAGGCCCCCCCAGGCCCCACATCCTCCCCAATAACGCCACCCTGGGCACCATGCTTTATTTTTATGTGTGGCAATGGGGGTTGAACCCAGGGGCATTCTACTTCCGAGCTACCCCCAGCCCTATTTTATTTTTATTTTGAGTCAGGATCTTGCTAGGTTGATGAGAGTCTCAGTACTTGCTGAGACTGTTCTTGAACCTGCGATCCTCCTGTCTCAGCCTCCCAAGTATTGGGATTACAAGTGTGCACCACTACACTTGGCCTCCCCAAAATTTTTTTTTTTAAGTTAAGGATGATGCATTAGCTTTCTTTGGAAAGTTTTGTCAGGGTAAATTCCTTGCCCATCTTTCCCTTGGCCATTTTCCAAGACCCTCCCATTAGTAGTAAATGACTTTGTTCCTTAAAATATATACTCCATGCATGTAATCCCAGAGACTTGGGAGGCTGAGACAGGAGGATCAGAAGTCTGAGGCTAGCCTTGGCAATCTAGTGAGTCTCTGACTTCAAATAATTAATAAAAATGACTATGGATTAGCTCAGTGGTAGGAGCCTCTGGGTTCAATCCCTAGTACTTTGGGGGCAGGCGGGAAGGTGAGAGGGGCTCTGCTCTGGAGAATCTTTGGCTCACAGGTTCCAACTCAGCTCAGCTCATTCAACTCTCCCTGCATGAATTCCAGGAGAGGGTCCCTGTGATGTCGCCACCTGGTCATTGCACCCGGCAGCTCCCACCATTGCTGTGAGCCTCACATTGTAGCAGATGTTTCCTTGTTATTTCAGTGAGATTATGGACTTGACAAGTACTTGTGTTGTAAACATTTTTAGATACCGAGAGGGTTTATTGATATCAGTAAGGTGCCGGGCGTGGTGGTGCACGCTTGTAATCCCAGTACTTGGGAGGCTGAGACCAGAGGATCCCGGTTCGAGGCCAGCCTCAGCTACTTAGTGAGGCTCTCTGCAACTTAGTGAGACTGTTTCAAACTAAAGCATAAAAAATAGGGTTGGGAGTGTAGCTCAGTACAATCCCCAGTAACACACACACACACACACACACACACACACACAAACTCTATCAGTAAGGTATGGTTGACACCTGCTCATCAACCCCATCATCTGATTCTGTATAAGCAGTCTTCTAAACTATACACTTCTTATATAATAACTCTCAACCTTTTTCTTTTTCTGATTTCTAGGAAATTACTTCACAAACGAAGCCAGCGTTTCCCACAAAAATTGCCGGTTTGATGCCAGAAACACCGTGATGTTTGTCGCCCGGGTTCTGGTTGGCAATGTTATCGAAGGAAACATGACGTACACCAGCCCTCCTCCACCCAATGACAGCTGCGTGGACGTGAGGTTGAATCCCTCCGTTTTTGTCATCTTTCAGAAAGATCAGATTTACCCAGCATATGTGATTGAATATACCGAAGTAGGTAAAGGCTGCAGGATTAGTTAGGAATGACCGAGACAGGATCACAGAGAACGGTGTGATCGTAAGACCAAATCACCTCAGATAACAGACTTTTACATCTTCTTACCAAGTTACCTAATGTTTTAAGTCAGCGGTTCCCCAACTTTGCTGCACACAGATTCTGATGCCTGGGGTGCACCTCATCCCAATTAAATCCGTGGCTGAGAGCCCGGCACTAGTGTTTTTATAACTTCCTCCACGATTCCAATGTGTGGGAAAGTTTGCATTGTCTTAGCTGTATCTGGTCAAGGCTGATTTCTAAATTTTCTATAGTTATACCAACCTTTCTCTCTCATCTACTCTTTGAGTCTTGTTTCGGTTTAAATTGAAAGAAAATTAATTGGAGAAATTTGAGAGAAATCAAATAATACTTTTCGAAATAAGGACTTAAGACATTATAGCCTTGGGTGGAAGATTGTAAAAAGCTGGGGAAACGTGCTTAGGATCATGCAGATAAAAAAATTAATTAAATTTAAATGCTCTTACAGTCAGGTATAGTGGATCATGCCTGTAATCTCAATACTTAGGAAGGTAGACTACAATTTGCAGATTCGCAGCTAGCTGCAGCAATTTAGCAAGGCTCCTCAGCAGCTTAGTAAAAGCCTGTTTCAAAAAAAAAAAAAGTAGGGCTGAGGTTGTAGCTCACAGGTAGAATGCTCCTGGGTTCAATCCCCAGTACCAAAATGTAATGAAACTGATTTGTGGCACACGTTTTTCTATTTGTATATTTACTCAGAAGACATCCTCCATAGGGCTAACTCTTTCTGGAATGCACTTGTAAGAGCTGCCAAGTATGGCTCGGAGAGAAGCAACCCACCAGAGTTAATTGCCCAACTTGCGCTCGTGATATAATTATTGCAAAGTAGACCTTTGTGTTCTAAAGCTTATCGCAAGTCAGGCTTCCATGAAAACGTCCTTATTTTAGGAGGCCTAAGTTGCAGCAACCAGATTCACACAAATATGACTGATAAACCCGAGTGCTATTGTAGTCATTTGCTGTGATAGATGAGACTCAACCAAGAAATTAGGAGCAGGGCCATCCCTTTCAAAGGATGAACCTCATAAAGAGGCGAGATTTGTTTTCTGGTGAGCGCACAATTAGAACAAAGAGACTCATGACCCAAACAGGACTTGTGCCTGTGAGGGACTTCTTTTTGTAAGGGAAGTGGACTATATGGAATTGTAGTCCAGTTAGTCTTTAGAACATTTGAGGTGCCTGGACCAATATTTCTTTTCTTATCATGAATCAGGGTTTTCCTTCCAACTTTCCTGTTTCTACATTCCACACCAGTTGTCAGGATTTCCTTCCAGTAGACAAGTCACAAATAATTAATTAGCATTAGAGTTGATTTTGTATCAGACAGATTTTAGCTCAGTACAGAAAGCTTCACAATTCTTTGGTAATGCATTCCAGTAACATGTATGGAGACAGCATAGAGTAGGGTTGTTTTCTGGGAGGCTCGCCACAGCAGTTATTCTCGTTCACTTATTTCTTTTCCTGGTCAATTTCATTTTGGAATTGTCATTTCCTGACCTTGACCCTAATGCTGTAGAGGTGAAATTCACCCAACTCTCCCCAAGTGCCAATGCACACCTCTAGTTGAATATTTCATAGGCATCTCTTGTCCAAAATTGAACCCTCTATCTGCCTCCCTCAAAAAAATTTAATCCTAGTCAAGTGTGGTGATGCACACCTGTAATCCCAGTACTTGGGAGGCTGAGACAGGAGGATCGAAGGTTCAAGACCAGCCTTAGCAATGTATCGAGACTCTCAGCAACCTAACGAAAAGGAAGGAAGGAAAGAAAGAAGGAAGGAAGGAAAGAAGGAAGGAAGGAAGGAAGAGAGAGAAAGAGAGAGAGAGGGAGGAAGGAAGGAAGGAAGGAAGGAAGGAAGGAAGGAAGGAAGGAAAAATCCATTCCTCCCCTAAGCAAATAGTATTGTACGTAATCCCTGATTCCATCTATTCAAGCAGAATTCTAGAAGCCATTCTTGACCCCTTCCTCTCTCTCCCAATACACATCCTGTTTGTCCTCCTAAATATCTCTCTGTCCCTGTTAAGTTGTTCTTTGCTTTGCTGCAAGCTTGCTCATGCCGTTAAAAATTTACTTAAGGATACTGCCTTTAGGATAAAAGTCAAAACCATTATCATGGCCTCACATGATCGCCCCCTTCCCTCCTCTTCTGTAATCTGTTTTCTTCTGCGCAAGACCCCCTGGCTCCCCTGCAGTTCTTGGGTGTCCTTTTCTCCTCGTTCAGTGGTTCTCAATGAGCACTTCTGCTTTCTTTGTTTGTAATGGCAAATCCATTGCAACATCTACCTTGTTATCCTGAAAACGCAATTCAAAGGTAACATGCTCTACCCCCACACAATTCTACAAATAAACTTAAAAACCAAATAAAACTACTATTAACACAAAGGGCAAATAAAAGGTACATAACTTGGGCACGACTTACAGTACTAGAAGACATAAGGAAGCGATGAGATGCTTCCAGCTACTTAAAGAAATCTGAACCTGAAAGTAGGCGGTCAGAAGCTATTGTGTACAAAAAAGCATGGGGAAAAAAGCAGGGTTGTGAGTGGACATTAGAGTAAAAAATAGCAACACTACAACTTATTTGCATATGATAACACTTAGGTGTACATGACCAGAGAAAGCACGAAATGGCCTTCATTGAAAGAAAGATACTCTGCAAGAGAGCTTACAGATGGTCGAAGCAGAAGAAATGAACAAATATTATATTCGTGCAGACGAGCTGTAGATTATACATGAATGTCTCGGGAGACATTCAGAATCCGAATGGGGTGCAGAATAATTTCTGTTGTGGGAACTATCCGGTGTATTGCAAGACATTTGCTTTCAGCATATGAGAGAGACACTGGCTCTCTCTCATATGCTGTGAGCCAGGAGTACCCCACCTAGCCCCATCTATAGCAACCACAAAGCCTAGCAAACTTGTTGACCCTTTTCAGAGCAGATACTTCGTAATATCCCCTTTGCAGTCCTGAGATTAATTCATAGATGATACCATCTACTTATACACAGGAATTTCCTTAAAAGGTAACTTGACACCTTAACTCCATTATAATGGAGACATAGAAGATAAGCAATTGTAATGGAAACAAAATGAATTTCAGTCTGTAAATGCTCAGGTATGCTGCCACCGCTGTAAGTCATGAAATAGACAGATATTAACTCTTCTAATGAATAGAAAAGAGTCCATCAGGGACTGGACTTCCTGTAAAGACGTACAGGAAAATGAAAGATGAGAGGTATGGGTGAGAACCAGTACCAGGGTACGTCATCGAAGAACATATACCTTATCTGTCTATGGTAAAGAAAGGGTGAAATTACCTTAACTGAGATAAGGGTATAGGACAGGACACATGGCAGGTTGTCTCAGAGGATACGAATGAATGCTATTCTCTCAGACAAGCTGTAGGTCCTACATAAATGTCCCACAGGACATTAGACAGTCGTACAGGGCGCAGAGTAGTTCTTCGTGGTGCGGGACTGGCCCCGACACTGCAGGACGTCTGTTATCCCTGACTGCATCTACTCGGTGCCGATGATAGTTATGAAACCAGCCACAAGCCGTCCTTCCCCACGCCCTCTAGGGAGAACCACTGACCCAGCTAACCTCTAGCAGCCCTTGATTCGCTCACATGCCGATTCCTTCAGCACTCCGTCCATAGACGAGGTTAGATCCTCGCCTCCCAACCCCGCAGTTATTAACATACTTCGTGCCTTGATTTGCTCACAGTTAGCCGCTATCCACCTTGAAATTGTCTGCTTTCTGCATTCGAATGTAAGCTCCCCAAGGGCTGTGTCGCTCTATCTTACTCGGTTTGCTATACCCCGCCGCCCAGCCTGGCTGGATGCTTGATATGTTAAGTGATTCTTGTAGTAGTTGAATTATATTGCTTCATGCTCTTGCTTAATTTGAGACTAATAAAAAGAAAAGAATAACTTCATTGTTGCCTTTGTTTTATTTGTGGGCATTTTGAAAGAAGTAATCGACTCTAGACACCCGTTTATTCAAAGATGGGAAGAGGTGATGTGTTCTGCCCCTTCTGGCTTTGTCTGGTCCAGGGCTCAAGGACCTGGGAGACACTACCAGGGCCAGGTGGAAGGTGGTGATGGCACGGGGCCGTGATGGAGAAGCCTGAGGTTGGCCGGCACATCTTTGATCTGCAGACTTGGGGAGGGAAGGGCTAAGGCTGCTAACGTATCTTTCTGCCTCTGGTCTCTGGGATGAAGGCACAAGAGGGAAAGCGTAAACAGTCATCAACGGAATTATCCTGTCATCTGTTCTTCAAAAGTCCTTCTCCACGCATTGTTTTTTTAATCACAAAGCTTTGGATGGAGAGAGAAGGAGAGAGAGTATTAACTTTCACATTCCTGGGACCAGAATAACCTGACAAGAACAAGTTAGAGAAGGAAAGATTTATTTGGCTCATGGTTTCAGGGGTGCAGTCTATGGTTGCCCAGCTCCAAGGCAGAAACATTATGGTGGCAGGGCATGGTGGCAGAAAGCTACTCAGCAGCTGGGAAGCAGAGAAAGAGACAGAGAGAGAGAGAGAGAAAGAGAGAGAGAGAGAGAGAGTGTGTGTGTGTGTGTGTGTGTGTGTGTGTGTGTGTGTGTGCATACTCACACACATGTATGAGCTCCAGACTAGGGGCATAGATATCTCCAAAGCCACTCCCCCAGAGTGTGTGTGTGTGTGTGTGTGTGTGTGTGTGTGTGTGTGTGTGCGTGTGTGTGATACTGGGGATGGAACCCAGAGGCATTCTACCTTCGAGCTGTACCCCCAGCCCAATTTTATTTCTCATTTGGAAACAGGGTCTCGCTAGGTTGACAAGAGTCTTGCTACTTGCTGAGGCTGTCCTGGAACCTGCGATCCTCCTGTCTCAGCCTCCCAAGTACTGGAATTACAAGCATGCGCCACCATGCCCAGCTCCATTCAAATTATGAATCCACCAGTGGATTAATAAGGTTAGAATCCTCATGTTTCAATGATTCCACCTCTGAACAGTGTTGCATTGCCAATACATGAGCTTTTATGGGGGACGTTCTATATCCAGACCATAACAGTCGTGTGTATGGTAGCACAGATTTGATAAGGGGAACAGAAACTGCCATTTGATCTGGACCTCAATATAAACAAATCAAGGTCTAGCAAACCTGTCGCTGTTAAAGCACCCGCATTCAAAGACACAAAAATGCTATCAAACCAAGCATATAATTTGAGGGTTTTGACTTGTCACTTTTTTCCATTTGTGTTTACTTTGCCACAGCAGACTCCCAGTAAACTCTGCCATTACCTGGTTTCTAGGGTGGACCCCTCAGCCTAGCCTTTGGTGAAAGCAAAGCTAAATAGCAACCACTCCCTGCCCCTGCCTTCCCTACTAGAATGCAATGCATGCCGGGTGAGAAGGGTGTGGTTAGGACCACTGGGGCTGTGTTCCAGGACAGAGAGGGTGAAGTTGTACCTGATACTGTCTGGGTCCCTGGAGTGACAGATGTGCCACCATGCCCGGCGACTTGAATCAGTTTTGATGAGCTCTATTTTTCCAGAAATGTGTCCATTTCATTTAAGTTTTCAGATGTGTCAGCATACAGTTTTACATACTGTTCCCTATTGTCTTTTTTTTAATGTTGTGTCCTGTGTCTGTATTCTGCACTTTTGGGGGGGGGTATGAACCCAGGGTTCACACCCAGCACTTTAAAATTTTTATTTTGAAACAGAGTCTCACTACATTGCTGAGGCTGGCCTCCAACCTGTGGTCCTCCTGTCTCAGCCTCCCAAGTACTGGGATCACAGATGTACGTCACCACACCTGGCTCACACTGTATCTTTAGGAGAAAGAGAGCATCTGGCACACAAGAGGTGGAAGGCATCACTCTGGCCTCATCCTTGTGGCTTCTCCACACGACACTGACTCATCAGTACTCATGAGCACCTTGTGAGGCAGCAGCGAGGCTGGCTGGGTCCCGGTGGGCTGTAATTCATCTTCATACTCAATCTCTGCATTAGTGGTCGGCTCAACAAATGTTCATTAAATGAGCACTGCATTGGGCCTAAAGGACAGAGGCCTAATAAACATACAGGTCTAGATCCCTGCGATCAAAGAGAAAAGCAGAGCGAGCCACATGCGATATTTCGAGGTTTCTCACAGCTACATTAGAAAAGTAAACGAAGCCAACGAATTTGTCATGACGTTTTATTTAACCAAATATACTGCAATAGCATCCATTTAGCATGTGACCCATATAACATTTTTGAGATATTTTACATCCCTTCTTTTATTTATTTTTCATTTCATCTGAAATCTCCCAAATCCAGGGTGTGCATTTCACACTGAGACCACATCTCAGTTGGGACTGAGCACATTCTGAACCCTGGGCAGCCACGTGTGGCTCGTGGCTCCCTCCTCAGAGACCGTCCACCTCCTACCACCTGACCTAGTTTATCTCTGCAACCTTTACCAGTGCTAGCAACCACCTTCTCTTGCGACTCCCCACTGAACAAACCCCTCAAGGCAAGGATTCACTTTGAAGGACTCCTGGCCCAGAGAGAGAGAACTCATTAAATGCGCAATGGCGCAAGCCTGCAATCTCAATACTTGGGAAGCTGGTGACCGGAGGATCACAGCTTCAAGGCCAACCTCGGCAATTTAGCGGGACCCTATTTCAAAATAAGAAGGGCGGGGGGGTGTCTCTGGGAGATAGAAAGCCCTTGAATCCCATCTCCAGGGCTTAAAAAAAAAAATGCTGTCCTTGCCTGAATCCATGGCCCTGGCGTGATCGCAGACCCGGGCCCCCTTCCCTGCCCCGGGCCTGCCCTGGCCCTGCCTTCCTTCCCCAGGCCCATCCCGGGCGGGTCCTCCAGGCCCGTGGACGTGACTGGGAGGAGCCTGGCGGCCATGGCGGAGCTCACCGTGTGCTCCTTCCTCACCAAGATCCTGTGCGCCCATGGCGGCCGCATGCTCCTGCCCGAGCTGCGGCGCCACGTGGAGCTGTCGGAGGCGCGGCTGCGGGGCGTGCTGCAGCGGGCGGGGCCCGAGCGCTTCCTGCTGCAGGCGGTGGAGCTGCGGGACGGCCCCTGGGACGCCGAGAGCGAGGTGGCGGCGGGCGCGCGCGGCGGCCCGGCCTGCAGGGTGGTGGCCGTGTCCTCCGCGCGCCTGTGCGCCGGCTACCAGCGCGGGGAGTGCGCGGCCTGCGACCAGCTGCACTTCTGCCGGCGCCACATGCTGGGCAAGTGCCCCAACCGGGACTGCTGGTGAGCGGGGCCGCGGGCGGCGGGAGCGGGAGCTCGAGAGGGCCGGGCGGGCCCGGAGCATCCGCTCCCGAAGGGCCCTGGCCAGCGGCGGCTGGGGAGGGAATCTCCACCCACATGCCTTTAATCACCTCCAGCCTCCCAGATTTCTAGCACGCCTCCTCCTCTACAACACGACAGGGTTAAATCTGGGTGTTGGGGGTTCACCTATTCAAAGTGCTCTTTGGGGGGAGACATCTGAGGTTCCCTTGAGATCCACGGACCTTTGGAATCTGCCGCTGACTTAACCACTTTGTTTTGTGGTACTGGGGATTGAACCCAGTGGCCTTCTACCTCGAGCTACACCTCCAGCCTTTAAAAAACATTATTATTTTTGTTTTGAAATAGGGTCTCAGTCAAGCTCAGACCCTTGCTGAGGGTCTTCCTAAATAGCGGAGGCTGTCTTCAAACCTGCGATCCTCCTGTTGCAGCCTCCGAAGTACCAAGATTACAGGATTACGGGAATATGCCACCCCACCTGGCTTTAACCACAGAGTTTTTACAGGAACCTTCTCTGTGCTGTAGGTTTAAACACCCTGGTCAGAGCAGGATGTGGGAATGCACGCTTCTAATCCTGGTACTTGGGAGGCTGAGACTGGAGGATCGCAGGCACTGTTGGCCTCAGCAATTTAGCCAGGCCCTATGCAACTTAGTGAGACCCTGTTTCAAAATAAAATAAGGCTGGGGGTGTAACTCAGAGATAGAATGCCCCTGGGTTCAATTCCCAGCACTACAAAAACAAACACGCATACACACCCCCTGGTCAGGGTGCTGAGGACCAGCAGTCTGAGGACCTGCTAATAAACAAGGTCCTTAAGCTGGTGACTGCCTGAGCAGGGCTTGGAAGCTCCTGGGTGAGCGGGCTCCACTTGTGAGCGTCTTTCTTGGGGTGTTGTCACCCCCATCCCTGCTTTGGGTGGAGGTGCTTGCTTCCTACCTCGGATGTGGGCAGCAGTTTGGGTGAAGAAGGCAGTGGCAGTCACCCACAGAACAGATGTGCGTCCTCAGTCAGCACAGGGGAAGGGGAGACACCCTTAGCTCTAGAGCATTCTTCTTCAGCATGCAAATGCCCGGGAGGGGAGCAGCTTCCACCAACTTCTGCACTATCTACCAGCGCTTAGGAAATTTGAGAGCTGGGCTTCTGACCCAGAGCTTTGTGTTCCCCCAGGTCTACCTGTAACCTTTCGCATGATATCCACACACCTGTCAACATCCAAGTCCTGAAAAACCACGGACTTTTAGGCCTCAATGAGGCCCAGCTTCGGATCCTGCTTTTGCAGAACGACCCCTGCCTTTTACCAGAGGTGAGTGGCCAAGAGGTCATCCTGGAATCCACTGTCGTTAAAAGTATGTCCCTAAGCCGGGCGTGGTGGCGCACATTTGTAATCCCAGTACTTGGGAGGCTGAGACTGGAGGATCGCAGGTTCGTGGCCAGCCTCAGCAGCTTAGTAAGGTCCTCTGCAACTTAGTGAGAACCTGTTTCAAAATAGAAAATAAAAAGTAGGACTGGGGGTGTAGCTCGGAGGTAGAATGCCCCTGGGTTCAATTCCCAGTACCGCAATAAATAAATACATAAAATAAAAATATGTCCCTCATTTGCGTTTTTTTTTTTTTTTTGAGGGGGAGAGGGGCTTTATATCATAATTTTAATTGCTCTGAAGCCATATGATTTAGTTTCAGATACTTAAGGACCCACTATAATTGTTTTAATGGCAAAATTAGCATGTTTCTGTGTAGCCATACACAAAGAATTGTTTAAAAAAATAGCAAGGATCTCAAGAGGAAATATTAGGCAACTTCGAATTAAAAGTAGAAATTCTAGTTCAGCAGCATCATGGTTCTATCATAGACATTCTCATGTTGCCAGAGGGAGGCTTGTGACAAGACCACCATTCATGACAGTGGTTGGGTTTTAACTTTTTTTTTTTTTTTTCCGGTACTAGAGATTGAACCCAGGGGCATTCTACCTCCGAGCTGTACCCCCCAGCCCTATTTTTTATTCTTTATTTTGAAACAGGGTCTCATTAAGTTGCGGAGTGCTTCACTAGGTAGCTGAGGCTGGCTACAAACCAGGATCCTCCGGTCTCAGCCTCCCAAATGCTGGGATTACAAGCGTGCGCCACCACGCCCGGCTTGTGTTTTAACTCTTAAGGTGTGTCAGGGTCTAGAAGGGAGGAGAGTCCCGAGGCTGGAGAGGTGAGCTGGAGCCTTGGGTACAGATGGCCGAGGCCACCCTGGAGGCAGCGGAGTCTGTACCAGAAGGCAGTCCTGGAAGGGATCTGAAGAGCCAGAGGTTTCTTCTCAGCTTCCATCTCCTCTGAGGTGTCTTCAGGCTTTTCAGCAGGCTTGCTGGTTCATCATTGGGAGCCAGAGACATGCCAATCACGGTCCCGAAAGTAGCTCACCCAGCAGCTGGAGCAGGTGATTGGCAGGAAGGGTCAGCAGCACAGCCTCAGTTTTGAGTCAGGGACCAGTCCTTCCCCCATCAGAGAGCAAGGGGCTGTGCAACTGCTGTTTCCTTTTAGTTTCATGGTATTTCTGGGTTTGCAGAAATTTGGCGGTTCTATATTGTCAAACCTATTGAATCTTTTTCTTTATGCCTTCTACCCGGGTATCCTGGGCCCAGCCTCATCTTGTCCTAGTAGACTACTTCAGTGTTCTGTGAGCCCTCACGGCGGGAGCTCAATCCTGGCCCCATCAGTTGGGCTTGGAGGCGTGTGTGGCACAAAACACAGCCGCTTAGACAGGAGGGACCATGGACAAGCATAGAGGATGCGGCAAGAATGACGCCTCTCAGCTCTTGTAGTGAAGTGCCTGACGATTCCTTTTACCACCCTCCTGATGACACAGTACAGAGTACAGACACAGGGCATGATAAAAAAGGCAATAAGTGACAGTATGTAAAATCGTATGCTGGCGCATCTGAAAACTTAGATGCAATGGGCACATTTCTGGAAGAATAGAGCTCATCAAAACTGATTGAAGAGCCGGGTGTGGTGGCACACGCTTGTAATCCCAGCATTTGGGAGGCTGAGAACAGAGGATCCGGGTTCGAGGCCAGCCTCAGCTACTTAGTGAGGCCCTCTGCAACTTAGTGAGACCCTGTTTCAAAATATAGAATAAAAATTAGGGCTGGGGGTGTAGCTCGGAGATAGAATGCCTCTGAGTTTAATCACTAGTACTGCAAAAAACAAACCAACCAAACAAAAACCTGATTGAAGAAGAAATAGAAAGCCAGAATAGTCTTATATATTTTGTTGTTGTTGTTGTTTTTGTGGTACTGGGGATGGAATCTGGGGGCATTCTACCTCCAAGCTACAGCCTCAGCCCTATTTTTTATTCTTTATTTTGAAGCAGGGTCTCACTAAGTTGCAGAGGGCCTCACTAAGCAGCTGAGGCTGGCTGCGAACCTGGATCCTCCAGTCTGAGCCTTCCAAATGCTGGGATTACAAGCGTGTGCCACCGTGGCCGGCTTAGTCTTATATTTTTTAAATAAAACTTTTAAACAAACCAACCCCAAAGCATTAGTCTTTTACAGGAAAACATCAAGCTTCAACAGTTTTATCATTGAGTCCTATCAAATCTTTTTTTCTTTATTGAAGGATAATTGAAAAATAATACAGTGTACAATGTGATGTGTTGATGTATTTTTACATTGTGATGTGATTACCACAGGCTAATTAACACATCCATTGCTTCCCTGGTTATCTTTTTTTTTTTTTTTTTTTTTAACTGAGTGATAAGAACAAGAGCTACTTCTTAGCAATTTTCAAGTATAAAGAATGTTGTCATTAACCATAGTCACCTTGCTGTAAGGATGGGCTCCAGAACTGACCCATCTTAACTGAAACTTTGTATCCTATATTCTAGATCTCCTCATTCTCCCCTTGAGTTCTAATAGATCTTTAAGGAACAGATTTTTCTAATTTTTGGATTAGGTCTAGTATCTATTTTTCTTGATCTTGTGTACATTCTTGAACCAGTATTTCACTATTTAATTAAAATAGTTTATATCTTAATGTGATAATACAAGTCTATATACTCAGTCCTTTTCTTTTTTTTTATTTGTTTGCTTAATTCCTTTATTTATTTATTTATTTTTGTACTGGGGATTGAATCCAGGGGCATTGTATTTCTGAGCTTTACTCCCAGACCTATTTTATTTTGAAACAGGGTCTCACTAAGCTGCTAAGGACCTCACTAAGTTGCTAAGGCCTGCTAGAATTTGTGATCCTCCTGTTTTAGCCTCCCAAGTTCTAGGATTACAGGTGTACACCATTATTCCCTGCTTGTTTAATTAGTTCTTGTTTCCTTTTTCAGATAAGCTTTAGAATCATCTAAAATTGAGCAGGGTATGGTGGCACACTCCTCTAATCCCAGTACTTGGGAGGCTGAGACAGGAGGATCGCAGGTAGGAGGATTGCCTCAGCAAGCAGTGAGACTCTCTTCAACCTAGCAAGACCCTGTTTTCAAATAAGAAATAAAATCAGGCTGGGGATGTAGCTCAAAGGTAGAATGCCTCTGGGTTTAACCCCCAGTGCCACAAAAACAAACAAAAAGAATCATCTAAATTCCTAAAACTGCTGGGCATGGTGGCACACTCCTATAATCCTAGTTCTTGGGAGGCTGAGAGAGGAGTATCACAGGTTCAAGGCCAGCCTCAGCAATTTAGCAAGGTCCTTTATTTTCAGAGGAAAAAAAAAAAAAAAAGGAAAAAGAAAGTCTGGAAAACTATTTTATAGAAATTCTTTGAGAAGGGTTGAAATTATGCTAAAATTATGAGCTCTTTTTATAAAATTAGCATCACCATTATAGATAGGATGCTATTTTATTTTAGAGCAGGTTATTTGTATGCTATAGAATTGCTCACATTTTTATTTAATTGATTGATTCCTTTCATATCATTTAACATATTTCTCTATTCCCTAAATATATAGTAAACGGATGGATCTGGAGGTTTGATTTTTTTTTTTTTTTTGTGGTACTGAGGATTGAACTCAGAGGCATTCTACCTCCGAGCTATACCCCCAGCCCTATTTTTTATTCTTTATTTTGAAACTGAGTCTCACTAAGTTGCGGAGGGCCTCACTAGGTAGCAGAGGCTGGCCGCGAACCCGGATCCTCCGGTCTCAGCCTCTCGAATGCTGGGATTACAAGCGTGCACCACCACGCCCGGCTGGAGGGTTGATTTTATAGCAAGAATTTTTTTTATAGGTGGTGCATTGCTAGGGTGACTAACCATCCCATTTTTCTGGGACCAAGGGGTTTTTTGGAATGTCAGACTTTTATGGCAAAACCTGGATAGTTGTATTTCTCTGCGTCACATCAGGAGGAATATAATATCTCACCATCTTTTTGCATATGTGAGGTTAATTCTAATTAGTCGTTTCAGAGCTGACAGCCTGATCCATCATTATAAAGTTCCCTGAGAGAATGTCCTTAGTTTGCCTGGGGCAGCCCAGTTTACATTAGCTGCCCCAATGTAATTATTAATAGTGCTCCCTTGCCCCTTGTCTGAATCATAAATTATATGTTAGTGCCACCCGTTGAGGTTGGTTTCACTGGAAGTAGAGCCTGAGGTAGGGATTCAGGTTCATGTGATTCACTGAGGGAGGGCTGTTCAGGAAAACCCAGGGAGAGAGGGAAGAAAAAGCCACAAGCAAAGGCTACAGACCTTGACTTGATTCGTGGGGTCTCTGGAATAAAAGTTGTGCTGAAGAATTGTTCTAGCCTAGGGGTCAGGGGTCAGCCTTTTGTACCTCTGCCTAAGCCCCTCATTGGGTACAGGATTTGGGGGGGGTGCAGGTCAACTGGGGGTCTGAGGTGAGAGGGGCCAGCTAGAGTCCAGCAGGAGCACGCCAGCAGCTGGGAGAGGCTTGGGGTGCCGTTAGCTCTTTTACATGAGCTGTCAGCCTTTCACCCAGAGATTTTAACAGCTGTTGGTGATCAGAAGATGCACTGACCTCAGGGAAATGCAAATCAAAACCTCAGCGGAGTGGCTATTGCAAAAACAAAACAAAACAAATGCTGGTAAGGAAACAGAAAAAGGAGACTTCTCATACACTATTGGTGGAAAATAATATACCACTATGGAAAACAGTATAGAGTTCCCTCAAAAAAAAAAAAAAAAAAAAAAAGCAGGACTATATCATAGGACCCTGCAATCCCACTACTGGGTATGTATCCAAAGGAATTGGAATGAGTGTGTTGAAGAGCCCTCTGCACTGGCGTGTTTACTGTAGCACCAATCATAGTAGCCAGGGCACAGAAACAACCTAGGGCCGGGCGTGGTGGCGCACGCTTGTAATCCCAGCATTTGGGAGGCTGAGGATCCGGGTTCGCGGCCAGCCTCAGCTACCTAGTGAGGCACTCCACAACTTAGTGAGACCCTGATTCAAAATAAAGAATAAAAAATATGGCTGGGGGTATAGCTCGGAGGTAGAATGCCCCTGAGTTCAATCCCCAGTACTGAAAAAAAAAAAAAAGAAAGAAAGAAAGAAACAACCTAGGGGGGAATATAGCAAGACTCTGCAACCTAGCAAGACCCTGTTTCAAAACACAAACACACACAAAAAAAGGCTGGGGCTGTAGCTCAGAGGTAGAATGCCCCTGTGTTCAATCCTCAGTGTAACAGTTTGGAGTGTTTTCATGGGTTCTTGTTCTTAGCTAGTTTTAGGAAAAAAAAAAAAAAAAATAGCCAGAACTGCACTGCTGCAAGCTCAAATAAAGTTTTATTATTACAGGTAGAAAGAGGGGACAGAGAAATTAAAGTACTACATCAGAAGTGATGCAATGGAGTGCCTTGAAAGTAAGATGCTGAGGTTTTCTTTTCAAATACATACTTTTTTTTTTTTTTTTTTTTTTGGC
>PVLC010011097.1:0-48217 GCA_004027655.1 Graphiurus murinus
TCTTATTGCTCTGGCTAGAGTCTCGAGTACTATATTAAACAGAAGAGGTGATAATGGACATCCTTGCCTTGTTCCTGTCTTTAGTGGGAACTCTTGCAGTTTCTCTCCATTTAATATGATGCTGGCTGTAGGCTTATTGTATATTGCCTCTATGATTTTGAGGTATGTTCCTTCTATTCCGATTCTCTGTAGTGCTTTTTGCATGAATGGGTGTTGGATCTTGTCAAAGGCTTTTTCAGCATCAATTGAGATGATCATGTGATTTTTGTATTTGAGTCTGTTTATGTGATGGGAGTCAGGTAGCCAATCTGTTAGGATATATATATATGACATTGTGACACATTTTTAAGGCATAAAGCGTAAATCACAGCATACAATTTACCTTATTGGCTTTTATGATACTCTTAATTAGTAATAATAATTTGCTTACTATAAAGGTTATATACTATTACTATCTGTCTTTTGTTTCTACATATTTAGCAGAGCCATGTGTAAAACAAGCATCTTACTTTAGGTTTTAGGTTATTGTATCTTTCTCCTACTCTATGGGAGACTACATTAACTCTTAAGCATCTTTAAAGTTTTTAGTTTAGCATAGAGATTCCCATATTAAAAGGGAGAATAAAAAGGTTTTATAAGAGCAAAAAGAAGCAAGATTTTTAGTTTACAGTATATAGGAGAATTTAAATAGGCTTTTTCATAGCCTGTTTTTTAGGAAATGGTTATTAAAACATTGTTTAGGTTATTATCTTAAAGGACATCTGTAATGTACTAAAACATGGATGGAAGAAGTTTTATTGACTTAAGATATTAATACAATGTATATTGTATAGAAAGATTACTTATATTAGTTAGCTTATATATATAAAGCCCATACACTTTTACTTTTATAAGCTCTTATGAAAACATTTAGATGAAGCTAGATACACAACATAGTTAGCTGTTAGGTATATACATATCTATGGTCACAGATATATAGTGTCAAATATAGTAACCCTAAGTTATAGCTGTTTATTTAACTTGAGCTACGGAGTAGCCTTTAAACATGTGTAAAAAATACAGGCATTTATCCCAATTTGTTAAGAAGCAGCTTGCTAGGTAATTAAAACAATAAACATAAGAGATATCTTGTAAAGATCTACCCTTTTAAGCTAGTCCTTAAAAAATTTTTAAGTTTAAACAATTTAGAACAATGGTTATATTTACTGAAACAGTTTTTATAATAAATTTTAATTTAGATAACCTTTTTTGGGGTAAGAAGAAACAGTACTTATATAAAACACTTGACATTTTTAATATTTGTTTTAACTCAGGTTTGAACATTGAGAAATCTGTAATGTTAAACTGTTTCTTACAAAAAAAAATTTACTAGATTTAAATATATATATATATATATATATATATATATATATATATATATATATATTTTTGCTGATGTTAAACCAAGAATACTTTACATTTAACAATTGATGTTAGTATTTAACTTACTTATAAAGATAAGTCATTTGTAAGAAAACTTACTTATTTTTATCTAGTTTACCCATTTTAATTGCCCGTCAGTACTTTAAGTTACTATTTAACAAATAAAAGATTTTAAGCATTGTAGTTGTGGACATTAAATAGGAACAGACATGTAACCTTAATTGTTTATCCTGAAAAAAAAATCCATTAACTTTTAATGACATCTCTTGTTTAATAAACTTAAAAAACTTATTTGTTAAAGACTTACATCATGTGAATTAAAAGATATTTGGATCCATTTATTTATTATTATTATTGTTATTATTTTAACCTATGAGCGCTCTTTTAAATTAGCTCTATAAGCTAATTTTGGTACCATGTAGACAATAGGCAGACAATACATTTAAATACATATACACGCATACACGCTCTCATACCTTTTTATAAAAGACAAATAATAACATTAGGTAGATATCAGTAAAAAGATCATTGTTATCTCCTGGGAGGACGAAGGATTTTATGGTGAGGTCTGCTATAACACCTCTCAGGGAGAACAAGTTTTGTCTTCTGTAGCAACTAACTTTATTTTCAAAATACAAAATAAAAAAAGAACAATTATTTAAGTCAATATATTTAGTAAAGACAAAGTTTTGTGAATGTGAAAGCTTTTTATCTGACATTAACTATGTTTGTTAGGACATATGAGATTATAAAGAGATACATTGTAGTTACAGTTTTTTAAGAGTCAAGATTGCCCCTTAGTTATGTCCCATTGTGTGTGTGGGGGAGGAATGCATTCATTAACCCAGTGAAAACCACACATACATCGCGAGCAAAGGAAGTGGCCTGGCTGTCTGTAGTAAAAACAGGCTTTTTGCTGTTTAGTTTGCTGTTTATCATGAGAGAAATGCTGTGGCCGATCGCATAGATACTTTGATAGTATGGGAAGCTTTTATATTAGAACAAAGTTTAATATAGTCTGAAAAACTGCCGAGTTGGGTTTGATATCTGCCTGATGGAATGTGAGCAGAGGGGAGAGGGGGCGGGGCTATGGTGGAGGTGAAATTACTAAGGCTTCTGGGGAGGAGTATTGAGCTGCTTGCTTATCTAAAGTTATCCCTAGGTGGTGAAATTCCTAAGGCCTTTAGAGAAAGGTAAAGTTTTTACATTTCCTGCTCAGGTGGGGCTGACTGATTATTATCTGAAACTGGATTCCATTTGAAACTGAATTTGTGGGGGCCGGGGGGGGGGGCGGCTGCAAACTTTCTTTTAAAACCATTTCTCCTGTCTCAATTATGTCCTGAATATCGGGATCTTGGGGGTGAACCCTGAGAATGTCAAGGTTTTAATAGGAGAAGGTTATGGGAGGAACCTTATTTGGGTCAAAGGCTTGAAGACTATCCTAAGTATTTGCCATCGTCTTTGATCGTGTCCTCTGTTAGAAAACAGGAACATGAATTTTACTCTTTTCCATCGCCTTGAACCAATGGTGTCTCTGGTAGGCCAGGGACATGAATTTTACTCTTTTCCATCGCCTTGAAGGGATGGTGCCCACTGGTAAAAGCCAGAGACATGCCTCATGAATTTTAAACCCTAATTCTTCGAGTCCTGAGGGGCTCCCTGAGCCCACTAGGGAAAATTTCATGGGAACTAAGAAAGGAACCCATGTTGGTGATGGAAAAAGGCTCTCAAATCTGTTGTTCTCCGCATAGGCCTCTGGGATGTACCAGGTCAGCTCAGACAGTACCAAGAAACTGGAGTGCTTGCAGTCACAATATCCGTTTACCCAAGGAGGGCCCCTGCTCACCTATCATAGGTCCGGATGTATAAGCCCCATGCCAGGATACGACCGTTAAGATTTTAGTGAGCTCAGAGTTTGCAGGACTGTGACAAGGAGTAACCAGAAACTAGGCCTTTGTCAGAGTGATTCAGAGTTTTCGCATAGCCAGATCTCGGTACCCTTTACACTTCCCGGATCGGCATAGCGAAGTGCCTGTTAGCGGACTCAACGTGATTGAGAGCCTTAAATCCAAAGACCAATGTAGAAGGGGAGACTTTTTAAGCCTTTAGGGTAAATCTTGTTTGCAAAATCATCTGCTTACCTTACACCACCAGGATCAGTCTCACGGCGGGCGTTCTGCGGCTATCCCTATGACAGAGCCTTCTCTCACGGCACTTCTTCCCGTGGTGGCTCAATGACAGAGTCTTCTCTCACGGCACTATTTCCCGTGGAGACTCAATCATTGTCCAGCCGGACCCGATGTGCAGATGTTCCCCGGAAAGCCTAAACCTCGGTGCTCCACGTGGGCGCCATTAAATGCCCCGGCCAGCGGGGGTTGGGAACGGAGACCGAGGCAGCTTTACCTAAAGGAATGAAGGAGGCAAGCAAGGGGCGCGAAGAACGGAGGCAAGACAGGATTCTGATCAAGCCTCAATCTTTATTAACGAAGGGGCTGCTTAAATAGCTAGAGGTGAGGGGTGGGGTCAGGGGGATCAGGTAAGCTTGTGTGGGCTTGCATGATTGGTCAAGGTTGACCGTGTCTTTATCAGGTTAGGGTCTCAGCAAGATAACAGATAGAACCTGTTTTTGCATAATCTCTGTGGCTGCTGAGGAAGAGTTTCCTCAAAGTGTAAATTCCAACTCTGATCAGCCTTCCGGCCCCCGACACAAACTAGTGCAACCACTTTGGAAAACAGTATGGAGGCTCTTCAGACGAATGGGAATGAACCTACCATATGATCCAGCAATACCACTTCTGGGTATCTACTCAAAAGAATGGAAACCAAACTATCAGACTGATGCATGTGTATCTATGTTTATAGCTGCACAATTCATAATAGCCAAACTATGGAAGCAGCCAAGATGTCCATCTACAGATGAATGGATTACAAAACTATGGGACATGTACACAATGGAATTTTACTCAGTCATAAAGAAGAACAAAATCATGTTATTTGCAGGGAAATGGATGCAACTGGGAAAACATTATGTTAAATGAGATTAGCCAGTCACAAAGAGTAAAGAAGCATATATTCTCCCTAATATGCGGATGCTAGGGAGAAGATGGGGCATAAGAGGGTCTCTAGATGAAAAAGGAGAGACCCTTGATAAGCTAAGAACTTGATTTAATTGAAGGGGATGGACGGGGAGGGGGGACACCCTAATGCACACAATGTACTTACACAATTATATCAAGGTCACTCACTAAACTGAACTTGAGAGGGAGGGAGGGCGAGGGAGCGGGGTGGGAACTTGGGGAAGGGGTCAAATGAGAAATGTGTGCACATATGTCGTAATCAGTTTGTACCTAACAAAGATGTATGCTTACAATGCACGAATTATTACAATAAAAAAAGAATAAAAAAATAGGACTAGGGGTGTAGCTCAGAGGTAGATTGCTCCTGGGTTCAATCCCCAGTACTGCAAAAAAAAAATTATCCTAAATCTTTTGGATGTCCAGGTCATGTTATCAAATTAACTTTCTTTTTTTTTTTTTTTTTTTTTTTTTTTTTTTTTTGCAGTACTGGGGATTGAACTCAGGGGCATTCTACCTCCAAGCTATACCCCCAGCCCTATTTTTTATTCTTTATTTTGAAACAGGGTCTCACTAAGTTGCAGAGTGCCTCACTTAGTAGTGGTCCTCTCAAGCAGAAGTAGTATATAATAGAGAAAAGTTAAGCCTGGTGTGGTGGCACACGCTTGTAATCCCAGCTACCTAGCTGAGGCTGGCCGCTAACCCAGCTCCTCTGGTCTCAGCCTCCCGAATGCTGGGATTACAAGCGTGTGCCACCACACCCGGCTTAACTTTTCTCTATTATATACTATGCATTCATTTTTGGAGTCCTTTTCTTCAAGGAGTGAGACTCTGTTTTCTATGTGGTCTAGTCTACCATTCATGGTTTGTTTTGAAGGCTTCATTTATTGCATCCTTCATTTCCTTCAGGGCTTTGTTTTTACTCTTGTTCAGGTTATCAGTTTCTTTGTTAACATTATTTTTCATATCTTTCAGACAGTCTCTGAACTCTTTTCTAAAATCCTGAATCATTTCAACTTATTAGAGTTGTGAATTCTCCTGGCATTTTCTGCAACTCTGGGTTGGTGAGTCCTATTGTTGTGGGGTTGTGGAGTTGTAAGGGCTCATTGTTTTCTTGCTATTCTTTCTCATGTTTTCAGTTTCCTTAAGTTTGTATCTGTGTTGTATTATCTCTCTTCCTATCTCTATCTCTATATCTCTATCTGTGGAATTCCTATTTCTAATTACTCTCTCTTTATATCCTCTTCTGGAGGTAAATATTTACCTCATAGTATGACTTAAAAGTGAATAGTCTCAGAAGTATGGGTAGTTGCTGCTTTCCATTAAGAATTTATCACCCTACAATACTGTCTCTGTGTCTCCTATCACTGCTCTACTGTTCTGCCCATAGACCACCAGTACTGGGCTGGAGCTACTCCAGGACTCTATCTACCTGCTGCAATAGTAGCATTGATAGATTGCAGGTGTTAAAAACCAGGGACCTGCTAGTTGACTCCCTAATAGGGAGTAGTCTCTGAGGTGTAGGTCAGTGCAGTTTGTGTCCTGCCTGTTTCTAAGCTTCTGTGTGTGGGATGTTGGGCAGCTCTGCCTGTCAGCTGAGATTGGCCTGTCATTAGTGTCTGGAAGTCCATCCTGTTAGTTCACCTATCTGGCCTAGCCTCAGCAGTACAAGGTTTAGAGGAGTCAGCTGGTATATACAGGGGCAAACTGTGATGTTAATAATGGTGAAGGGTGAATGGAGACAAAGGGGATAGAGTGAGGGATGCAAGAGTAAAGTAGAAAATAGAATCAAGTAGGATAAGAATTTAAGAAAGGATAGAAAAAAATATTTTAAAATAAAGTAAATTCTAGTAAACCATATAGAATATATAGATAAAGTGATAAATGGAAAAAAAAAACAAGGAACAGGCAGACAGATACACTCGCAATCAAACAAATAAAATGAAATACACATATACTCAAAAGAGGAAAGGAAAAGAAAAAAAAGAGGGAACCTTAAGGATGGTTTAACAGAGATTAAAATTGCCTTGTAGAAGAGTTGAATGTTGTGACTTTGGATAGTCCCTTTTTGAGTCTTTCTTTCTTCTTGGATTGAGGCTTGCTTAGAAGAGATGTGAATGCTGTTCTCAGGGCTCTGGTTCAAGTCTCTGCTTCCCTGCGTGCTGGCTTTCCTACTTTTTTTAATGCGGCGGAGTTGGATGGGAGAGCAGGGAGGGGCTGCCCAAGACTGTTGGCTGCTTGGGAGAGGCTGTGGGTATGGCCCAGTGGCAGGGTCCTCACCCAGAGTTCACAAGATTTTTAGGCTCAATCCTCAGCATTGCAAAAAAGGGAGAGAAGAAAAAAAAGAAAGGAGAAAAGAGAGAAAAATGCAATAGGGAAAAGAAGAAAAAACCCTACAAACAAAAAACACAACAGAAAAAAAAATCCCACAAAAAACAACCAAACAACAACAAAAAATCTCTCGCACTTGTTTCTGTGTTTAGGGTCCACTTATTACTGTAGGTGCCTGAGCGTGTTCCAAGTGTTCTTCCGCCATCTGCATGGGTGCAGAGTGTTGGGTCCTTCTGGGAGTGTGAAGAGTCTGTGCTCTCCCCGAAAAATTGCAGGATTGATCTCTAATTTCCAAGTCCAGTGTTTTCCTCAGAATTTCATGTGCAGCATACAACCAATGTCTGTGTGTCTTCTCACCCTCTCTTTTATGGTCTCTTTTCAGTTACTCACTGTGTGGGGTCTGCCTTCCCCTCCCTGTGGATTGTGCACTCACTTTTGTTGCTGAGCATTTGGTTGATCTTTCTTTCTTTCTCTCTCTCTTTCTCCCTTCCTTCCTTCCTTCCTTCCTTCCTTCCTTCCTTCCTTCCTTCCTTCCTTCCTTCCTTCCTTCCTTCCTTTCTTTCTTTCTTTCTTTCTTTCTTTCTTTCTTTCTTTCTTTCTTTCTTTCTTTCCAGCCTTGGTGTTTAAATGCGTCCTTGTAAATATTCTAGAGTTTCTCTGTTTTTGGTGCTCACCACCTATGAAGATAGTCTGTGATGTGGGTTGCAGCTCAACTTGGAGTTCTCGAGGTGAGTTAGAGGCAAGCTCACCTTAGGGTCTTAATCCAGTAGCCATCTTCCTCCCCCAAATGTACTGAGTTTTAAATCAGCATTTTTATTTTTCAACTTGTCTTTTACTCATTGGGTTTCACATCTGCAATTAAGGCATACTTTTTGTAAAGTAAACTTTAAAACTAGTACTTATACAGCTTAATGTCATTTTACATGTATATAGCCATGTAAACACCACATAGTTCAAGATGTATAACAAGTTTACCATCATGGAAAGTTTTTTTTTTTTTTTTTTTGCCCCATTTCAATCAATGCCGCCTCTTCTGAGCCAACACATTTTCTGACCTGTATTGACATAGGGTAGTTTTATCTGATCTTGAACTTAATATTAATAGAATCACACAGCATGTATCCTTTTGTATATGGCTTCTTTAATTAAACATTATATATGAGATTCATCCATAAATAGTTTATCTATAGTTCCTTTGTATTTATTGCTGCATAGCATTCTATTGTATGAATCTAACACAGACTTCAAGAGGATTAAATATCTTTTTGATGTATTTTTATGATAGCTTCATTAAAATCTTTGTCAGATTAATCAACCTCTGACTCCTCAATATTTTGGCATCATTCCTCAGTAAAACTGTGGTTTTTCTGGGTTCTTGCTGTGGTAAGAGATTAATTTTAACCTGGAGATTTTGAATATCATAACATTGTTGATCTTATTTAATCATCTTTTTAGGAGTACCCTTTTAGAAGTGTAGCATGTAGGCTTGGTAAAATTCTGATTCACACTGTCTCATTAAAGATGAAATTCTCTAATCAAAAGTTTTATTAGATTCTTGGATTATGAAGTAAAATCTATCATCTCTTTTGACCATGTAGATTTAAAGTATACCTACAGGGTTGGGGGTCAGATCCTGTAAGTGAATTGCCACAAAATAATAGCACTTTCCTTAATTCCAACCTCAACTACAATCATGATCTCCACATGGAAGTTCCTTTTTTCTCCTGTTTACTCCTACACTTGAAATGTCCTACTATCGTGTGTGTGTGTGTGTGTGTGTGTGTGTGTGTGTGTGTTACTACAGATTGAACCCAGAAGCATTCTACATCTGAGCTACACCCCAGCTCTATTTTATTTTTATTTTTATTTATTTACTTTTTTTTGCGGTACTGGGGATTGAACTCAGGGGCATTCTACCTCCGAGCTTAGGGTGTACCCCAGCCCTAATTTTTATTGTTTATTTTGAAACCGAGTCTCACTAAGTTGCGGAGTGCCTCACTAGGTAGCTGAGGCTGGCCGTGAACCCGGATCCTCCGATCTCAGCCTCCCGAATGCTGGGATTACAAGCGTGTGCCACCACGCCCGGCTTTTATTTTTATTTTGAAACAGGGTCTCACTAGGTTACTAAGAGTCTCATAAGCTGCTGAGGCTGTCCTCGAACCTGTGATCTTCCTATCTCAGCCTCTCAAGTACGCAGATTGCAGATGTACATCACCACAACCATCTGTCCTACTATTTTGATACTTTTTATGAACTACAGCTTTTATAAAAGCAGAGTACCCCTAAAGAAGTATTTTCTAAAAATAGGATTCATCAAATCTTTTTATTTTACTAAAAGATAAGTTTCTAATATTCCATTTAAATTATATTTTTGATTCTTGATGAACCTTTACATCACAGATCAATTTTAGTATAGCCTGTCAAATGTTGAAAGTATTAAACCACAGAGATGCAAAATATGTTATGTAAACTTAAAATTAAAGCTATTGAATATATAAAACAATGAGTGATAAAACTATACAAAATAACATGATCATTTTGGGATATTAATATATAACTTCAGAAGAAAATAAGAAACATTACAAATAAAATTGTGTAAGAATGCAGACAAGTTGAAACCACAAATACCAATTGTGATCTAATAAAAATATATAGAATTTTGTATCTAGGAGAAAAAATGCATATAAAATACACATACTTACACATATGTATTAGAAAAATATTTGACAAGACATTCACAAAGTAAATCCCCAAATACAAAATATTTGATATTATCTAGCCTACTATTGGATTTTAATAATTTCATTGCTGTATTGTAATTATGTATCATTGTGATACAAATATACCTGCACACAGCACTTGGTGTGTTTTCCTTTTGATCCCACTCTGCTCCCCCACCTCATGCATATTAATGAGATTGGTAGCGATTTCTTCATATATAGACCTAATATTATTTGAACTCTACCACTGGTGAACACAATTGTAAATGAGCTATCAATCACCAAATGCATTCATTAAAGAATGTGTACTTGGAAATACAACAAAAGAACATTTAAACACAGAGAAATTAAATTATATACACATACAAGGAAGAAATATATAGGAAATATTGTTTTCAGACCTAGTGATCATGAATTGGAACTATCTAAAGAACATTCAGTCATACTATTTTAAACATTCAATAAGGAAGACCAAATGTACAAAGATCACAGGAAAATACACTCAGCATATTAATAGCAACTGGAAAATATGTATATCAAAACAAAGCAAGCTGGGCGTGATGGCACACGCTTGTAATCTCAGTACTTGGGAGGCTGAAACTGGAGGATCTGGGTTTGCAGCCAGCCTCAGCTACTTAGTGAAGCCCTCCATATCTTAGTGAGACCCTGTTTCAAAATAAAGAATAAAAAATAGGGCTGAGGGTGTAGCTCGGAGGTAGAATGCCCCTGGGTTCAATCCTCAGTACCAAGAAAAAAATAACCAAAAAACAAAGCAAATGAGAATAGAATTTGTTAGTTTAAATTTTTTTGTTCATGATTTTACATAATTTTAAATTATTTTATTAGTACATTATAATTATGTATAATTATGGGCTTCATAGTGATACATTCATGAATGTACATAGCATAATTTGGTCTGTTACTTTCCCTATACCTCCCCTTCTTTTTCCCCCTCCCTTCCTGTTTCCCTTCCACTACTCTACTGGTCTCTCTTCTATTTTCCTAAGATACCTTTTCTTTCTTTTTTCCTCTCTAGCTGCCACATGTGAGAGAAAACATACAACTTTCACAATAGTCAAATTATAGAACCAATCTAGGTGTCTATTAACAGATGAAGAAAATATTATATATATATAATTTAATGATAAATTGTTTTAAAGTTTGAATTAGATGGGGCATAAGAGGGTCTCCAGATGAAAAAGGAGAAACCCTAGATAAGCAAAGAAGTTGACTTAACTGAAGGTGATGGATGGGGTGCAGGGGGAGGACACCCTAATGCACATGATGTACTTTCACAAATATATCAATTACTAAACTGAACTTGAGAAGGAGGGAGGGTGAGGGAGTGGGGTGGGAATTGGGGAAGGGGTTAAATGAGAAATGTGTGTGTATATGCCTTTATCAGCTTGTACCTAACAAAGATGTATGATTACAATGCACCAATTAATAAAAAAAATTAATAAAAAATAAAAACCCTTAAAACACCAAAAAGAAAAAAAAAAGAAAGAAAAAGAAAAAGAAACTACCAACCTGTGGTATATAAACAACCAAAACTCAAAATATGAAATACAAAGCCAAATGTAAACAAGAAAAAAAAAGTTTGGATTTTGAAAGGGAATGAAAAAAGAAAAAAATATAAATAGAATAGCACAAAGGAACTAACATGAAAAAGCTACCACTAGGAGTGATAGGCTTAAAAGGAGGGAAAGATTGGGGCTCTTCAAACATAGTTAGGAAGCTTTGCTTTTTAGAATTCAAAGGTCACAAAATCCTTCCACCTCAGGTACATCATCTTAAATCATACAATAAGAGAAATACAGGGTAAAATTGGTGCCTCGGTCTCAGCAGGAGCAACTAACTTCTCCCATACATCAGGAGGGATCAGATAGCCCTTGCCTCCAGTTACATTCCTCATCTCTAGAAATATAAAAGCTCATAATAATGATAGATAATCAATAGGATTAGTACTGATGCAGATATCACTCCTTTCCTGCCTGCAAATATGGTACTAAATAATTTTTTCAGGATATATAGCCATATTGCAGGTGTCATTGAAATCAGAATGTTGTTGTATGGTTCTGATTATTGTTAGTTTTCTACGGAAATTATAAAATACAAATTCATCCTTGGAAGTAGATGCTTTATCTAGACATCAAACATTTATAACCTTCATAATGCAATTATTGAGTTAGTAAATATAATATTAGAGATAATATAATCAATTCTGAAAATTGAAAGGAAAAATATTTTCCAAACAGTGTGTCATGGAGGGTACAAAGGAACATTAATAGGTTTGTCTTTCCCTCATGGACACACTGAACTGGGATTTAGTCTCCCTTTTAGGACTGCCATAACAGGTACCTAGGATGAAACCTCTGTGAGGTAATCCACTAGAGATGAACCAGACCCATCCATTGCCAATAGAAAGTCTTTTTTTACTGGCCAGGATGGCACTGAGCAGGAATCCTGAGTGCAGCTCTGAGTGGCCACTTTGGGCTACTTTTTTTTTTTTTTTTTTTTTTTTTTTTTGCGGTACTGGGAATTGAACTCAGGGGCATTCTACCTCCGAGCTATACCCCAAGCCCTATTTTTTATTCTTTATTTTGAAACCGAGTCTCACTAAGTTGCGGAGTGCCTCACTAGGTAGCTGAGGCTGGCCGCGAACCCGGATCCTCCGGTCTCAGCCTCCTGAATGCTGGGATTACAAGCGTGCGCCACCACGCCCGGCTACTTTGGGCTACTTTTATACAGGCAAACTACAAGCTCAGGGTGAAAAGTTTACTTTTTTGTAGTATTGGTAAAAAGTTTACATTTTTATTGTGTAAGTTTTAGCATACATGACTAAATATACTTTCTACAGGTGCGCAAAGTGGGGAGAATAAGAGTTAAAAGTTAACAGCAAACAAGAGTTAAAAGTTAACTTCAAAGTAGGGAGAACAAGAGTTAGAAGTCAACAGTTGACGTGTAGTGTTAAACCATATCACTTAGGCTGGCTGTTTTAAACTATGAGAAGATTTAATTTTAAGAAATTTTGCATTGGCCTCCTGAGGCCTTGCTTGAGTTCAACATTCCCCACGTGTTCTTGGAAATTAGTCAAATTGTGGACTCATCATTTGTAGGAAGAGGGCTATACTGGTCCCGAAGCACCAGTATCTTAACCATGTTTATCTTTTTCTGGATGTAACTAGTTAGGCCTATGAGTATGCAGGGGTCAACTGTCGGAACTATGAGTAATAAAATGAGTGACCCTGCTAGAGCAGTATTTAGGGTTGTAAGCCAAGAGGACCAGCAGAATAGGGACTGGTACCAATTTTCTTCTGACTCTTGTCTTCTCTCTTTTCATTCTTTTAGATTATTTCAGACTAGAGCCAAGCTTTTTCTGATTACCCTGGATTGGTTAGCATAGAAACAGCATGCTTATCCCAGTGCCATACATAACCCCCCTTGTTTCATAAATGAGAAATCTAACCCCCATCTGTTTTGGAGCACTACTTTCAGCCAAGGAGTCAACTTGTAATTCTAAGTAGGAGATAGAATTTTCTAGGTGCCCAAGGTCAGTGTTAATTTGGGCACTTAATTCTTTAAAGTTTTATCTCCAATGATGAGGACAGAGGCTCCTATTGCAATGGACCCAGCAATACCTACACCCACGAGTAGTGGTACTAATACCAGCGGAGCCCTCTTAACTCGGTTCTAACTCAAAATGTGCCCTGCCTTCCTCTCCCCTATACAGGAAGACTTGCGGCATTACATGAACTAACACACATAAGGTGCCCAACTTTCTTTTTGTAGCTGATTGGAAGGGGCACACTTAGGCCTACAGTGCATGCTAGCCACGTACCTTCAGGGGCTTTGAAAAACATCCTTGTGCTCACCATCCAATTGGCTCTTACCACATTAGAGCAACTTTCCTTGTATGGGGAATGAGCTAAGTTATATACAGAGGAAATTAAATCTCTTGCCCCTGTAGGTCTCCTAGGGTGATCGAGGGAACATTCCAGTTGCAAGTATCCTCAGGGAGTTGTAAGATAATCTGCTTAGAGGCTATACCTACATAGTAAGGGGGCCTAGGTCCAGACAGAGCCAGCAGTCTCACCGTAAGTCAGAAGTGGAGTGATTTATCAGCCTATGGACCCCTTCCAATGTGTATATTAGTATAGGCCTAGCCTCTGGGTTGAGCCTAGAATCCTCGAAGGGTGTGGTTACACCCTTGGGGGTGTGGTGACAGGGTTAGGAGCTGGGGTAGTTATAGGCCTTTGAGGTTATCTAGGTTTTGGCAAGTAAAGGTTGTGTTTAGGCCCTATAATAGGCTGGAGGACTCTGTGGGGGTATCATTTTTGATTGGTAAATTTGTCTCCGGGATCCGGTCTGGCAACATTAAGTCTTATTCCTCATGTTCTACCTGTCTCCCAATAGTGGTGTCCACTGTCTGTCCAGGTAAGTATTTTTACTTCTATTGGGGTGCAGCCCACTGTAGAGCAAGGCTTAGGTGGTGTTTTCTTGATAATCCTGATATGGAAGTCTCCATGTTTCCAGGAAGCCTCTGTCTCAAAGCCCCAAAAGGCATAATGATATTTGCCATGTCCTTGACATGATGGCTCCCCATTTGCTGGACATACATAAAACTGAGTGTGTTGGAGACCCTTTTTGAAGCTTAGGTCTCCACGGCCCTGCATAGGGACTGATGCACCACCTCCAAATGTGGTTGCATGTCCTATGGTCCACCAAACATTCTGAGTTAAGAGAGCACATAAGACTACCTTACAGGGTAGGTCCTTAGTGGTGACATTTCAAATTAGGATCTTATCCCCAGTCTTTCTAATCTCCCAGTTCTAAGTAATGGAGCTAATTAAAGTCCCTGAGGCAGGGGTAAACAATAACCATAACAGGCAAAAGGTTACTAGGCAACCTGTTTGAGTCTTATCTTTAAAGTGTTGTTGGTCTGGTCTACGGTCTAGCAACCTCCATTTGCTTCTTCAGCAGTTGTGGCTTTTAGCTGGGTATGATAGATCCAGGAGGAAATGCCAGCCACCTTCCCTGCCATCGGAGTGGTGAGGATTATGAGGTAAGGGCCTTTATAGGTCGGCTTTTGGAGTCTATTGTAAAGCCTGCAATGACTCGAGGAGATAATGGTTAGTTATTTCTATCTGTGGACATCCCATAGCTTGGGTAGAATGGGTGGGGGTCTTCCAAACATAATTTCATAAGGAGTAAACCCTTCTTGGTAGGGAGTACACCTAGCCCTTAGGGCAAAGGGAAGGAGATTGGCTCAACTTTCACCTGTCTCTATCACCAGTTTAGTTGAGGTTTCCTTTAAGGTCCTATTCATCCTCTCTACCTGTCCTGAGCTTTGGGACCTATAGGCGCAGTGTAACTTCCAATTTATATTTAATGTCTTTATCAAATTTTGAGAGATTTTGGCCATTGTTGTACACCAGGGTCAAGGGCAGGCCAAATCTAGGAACTATTTCTTGAAGTAATTTCTTAGTCACTATAGAGGCAGTTTCAGTCTGGGTGGCAAAGGCAGCTCTACCCACCTGGAGAATGTGTCCACAAACACCAAGAGGTACCGATATCCGAAGACAGTTGGTCTGATTTCAGTGAAGTCCAGTTCCCAATGTTCCCCAGGTGTGCCACCATGGGTGCATATTTCTCTGGGGCCTTCCCTCCTCTTTTTGGGTTTACCTGAGCACAGGCAGAGCACTGGGACACAATGTCTTTGGTAATACCATACAGACGTGGTATACCTGGGCTGGAGGAGTTCAGTGATCTTTGTTGCCCCCTTGTGTGTTGTTTGGTGCAGCTGAGTCACCAGGTGTCTTCCTAAGGCTGCCAGGAGAACATGTCTATTGTTCGGTAATGTTAAACAACCTGTCTCCTCTTGTTTGGTGCCCTCTTGTAGTGCCCAGGCTCTTTCTTCTGGTGTATGGGTTGTTGGGGGTAGAGTAGGTTCAGGCAACATGACCAGGATCGTGAAGGGCCCCAATTGTTTTAGGGCCACTCCTTGTGCGGCCAGGTCTGCTGCCCTGTTTCCATGGGCTTTGGGTAGTATCTTCCTGATGGCGCCTTTTGCAGTGGACAATGGCCATCTTCTTGGGCAGCTAAACAGCCTCTTACAGGGCCAGAATCTCCTCTTTGTTTTTTTCTCCCTTCCAGCCAAAATGAGGAGTCCTCTTTCCCGGTATAGTGCTCCATGTATATGTGTGGTGGTGAAGGTGTCAGTATACGCTGTCAGTATACGCACTGATGCCTGTCAGTATACGCACTGATGGCCTTGTCATTTCCCCACTGAGTGCCTGTGTTGGGGCTATGAGTTCAACCTTCTGGGCAGATGTCCCCCTGCTAAGAGACTGGACCCAAATAGTTTGGACTTTTGTGACAACCACTGCCCCAGCATACCTGATGCCATCTTTGATGAAACTGCTTCCATCTAAGTACAGTATCTCCTCTGCCTCCAGCAGTGGGATATCAGTCAGGTCTGATCTGGTGGATTGGATCAGGTCTGTCACCTTGGTACAAAAGCAGGGTCTGCTTCAAGTTGTTCGGTAACAAGCTTGCTGGGTTGAGAGCCAAAATCCTGGAAAACCTTATGTGGGGCTGATTAGGAGGAATGCTTGATAATGAGTCACCCAGGCATTGGACATCTATCTCTCTGGAGTGCCTCTCAGAAGGTTTTCTTTCCATGGAAAGTGGGGTAGTCAGGAGTAGTTCCTGTTCCAGAGTTAACTTGTCAGCTTCTTTTAAAGTATAGCAGTACAGAGCTCTAATGCAGGCTTGCCATCCAGCTGAAATAGGATTGAGCCTCTTGGATAAGTAGGCCACAGGCCAGTTACAGGGTCCTAAAGTCTGGGCCAAGACTCCCTTTGCTATACACCAGGCCTCTTCCATAAACAAGTGGAAGGGCTTGGTGATGACTGGGAGGACCAGGACTGGTGCAGACACCAGAGCCTTTTTGAGAGCTTCAAAGGCCTCTTGTTCAGTCTTAGTCCAATTTAGGGGTTGGATTCCCCTGAGGCTTGCATATAGGGGTTTTTCAATCTCTGCAAATCCTAAAATCCATAAATGGCAATAACCCACCATTCCTTAGAACTCACATACCTGCTTCTTGGTCTTTGGAGTGGGGATCTGCAGGATTGCTGAGATGCGACTCTGGGACAGAGTATGCTTCCCCTCTTCTAGGTTATATTCTAAATAGGTGACACTGACACAGGGTAGGCATAGCTGGGCCTTCTTGGCTGATACCCGGTATCCCAGGGCTTGGAAAGTCTCTAGGAGTCCTTCAGTGGTCCTTTTGCATTCCTTCTCTGAATTTGAGACAATGAGAAGTTCATCTACATACTGAAGCAAGGTGCTCTCTGGATGTTTCTGGTAAAATCTAGGAGATCCATGCTCAAGGCCTCGTCAAACAGGGTTGGGGAGTTTTTGAACACTTGGGGTAACCAGGTCCAAGTTAGTTGACCTGTATACCCTTCCTCTGGATTGGTCCATTAGAACACAAAGATGAATTGGCTGAAGGGTGCTCAAGGGTAGGGAGGAAAAGACATCCTTCAGGTCTAAGACTGTATAGATCTGTCTCTCCAGAGGTAGGAGGCTCAGGAGGATATCAAGGTTTGGGAACGTGGGGTGTGTGATCTCAATCCGTTTATTGACTTCCCTAAGATCTTGTACAGGCTGATTAAAAAAATGGAAATAATGGGGCGTTCCAAGGGGAGTGGCAAGGCACAAGGATCCCCGCTTCATTTATCTTCCGTATATGCTTAGCAATCCCTTGTTTTGCCTCTCAGCTCACAGGGTATTGTTTTATATGGAAATAACTTGCAGTGCTCAGTAATTGGACTACCACTTGGGCAGCCAGGCCTGGAGGGTTATTTTCAGCCCATATATAGAGAAATAATTGTTGAAGTTTCTGTAAATACTATGAAAGTGTGTTGCAGGTGATACTCTTCTGACAAGGGGCAAGTCACTAAGATCTTGGTTGTAGCCTGACTGAGTCCTAGAGCAAGGTGGGCTTTTTTTTTCCTCAAAGGAGATATTCACCCATTATTTCCAAAGGATATGTCTTCCCAACAAGGGGTAGGGGCAATCCAGTAAAACTAGAAAGGAATGAGTCACAGTACCATGTCCCAGATCTACCATCCAGGCAGTGGTCCAGGGGTAGGAATCTGTCTTGCTAGTTGCTCCCTGGATGGTTAGTTGTCAGGGTGTTGTAGGTCCTAAAGGTTTAACATGGAGTGTGCTGCCCCAGTGTCTACAAAGAATTCAACAGGTTTGCCCCCAATCTTTACTGTCACCATGGGATCCCGGGGGCTCAGTAGGATGGAGCCCCAGCCCCATCGTTCTTTCCTGAGCTGGAGGACTGGGCATCCATCTTTTTCCTTGTTCGGGCATTCGTTTTTCCTGTGTCTCTTTTATTTTCAGTGAACACACTGGTCCTTCCCCAACTTCTTCCTATCCGGCTGCCCCGGCTCTTACTTTTTGTCCTCTTGTCTTCTGTTTCTCTTAGGGCTGCCACTACTGCCCTGGTAAATTTCTTACTCTATTTTTCTTCTATGGTATCTCTGTTATTGTATACTTTTTGAGCAGTTTCCAGCAACTGGGACCTGTTCATGTCTTCAAACCCTTCTAATTTTTTTCAAATGTCTGGGGCCAACTGTGTGACAAAGGCAGTATTTACAGCCTGCTGATTTTCTGGGGCATCTAGGTCATTTGGGGTAAAAATCTGATAGGCCTCCCTGAGCCACTCCAGGAACCCAGTGGGTGATTCTTGAGGTTCTTGTATTATCTTGCTTACCTTAGACAAATCTGTAGGTCTCCTAGCTGCCACCTTTATTCCTAACAGGGTTTGGCGAAAGTTGTCCAAACTCCCCTTACCTTCATTGGATTTGGGGTCCCAGTCGGGTCTCTTAGAAGGGAAAACTCACTCTATTTTGTCATTACTATCGGGAAGAGACAGGGTGCCTGGTCCGAAACCACAAATCTTACTTTCCACATTAATTAGGTCTCACTCCTCTGCCATAAGGAGGGTGGCTAGAAGCTGTTGGCACTCCTCCCAGGTGGGCTGGTAAGTGTAAAAAACAGTCTCAAGGAGACCAATGAGAGCCTATAGCTTTTCAGAGAAAGGAGATTTTGAGTTTTCCAGTTATAGAGGTCACTGTTTGAGAAGGGGACGCAAACCATAAATGGGCTCAGGTTTTCTATTCGTGCTTTTCAGCAGCCCTCCCATCAGTGGGGCCTCCCCAAGGGGGAGGAAGGGTGTTGCCTCTCCTTCTTCCAGTGCCCTTCTTGCCTCCCCGTAGGCAGACCCACTCTGTGTATAGGGAGGGGAGAGTGGCCCTAAAGTGGAGGAAACCAAGTCTTCCTCCTGGGTTCTGTTGTTTCCCCACCCCTGCTGGGTTCGGTCAGGCATGTAGGATAGGGGAAAAGCAGCCTCCTCTACTGGTGCTGGGAGGGGTGGTACTACTTTTGTTTTTCTATTCCCTGCCACCCCAACCACAAGAATTTGAGATCCCAGAGACAGGGCACAGGCTTTTAGCCAGGGTGGGGGGTATTGGATTTGAGTCAGCCAGTGGTCAATGTAAGGAAACTGGTCAGGGTGCCCTGGACTCCCAGTGACCATTCTCCAGACAGCCCAGACAGCAAGGGTTGTTTGTTCATTGAGAGTCCCCTCCCTGGGACATCTGACATGAAACGCTGGCCACTCCAATTTGCACAATGTTTTTAATTTTCTCGGGGACATGTGAATTCCATATTCGGTTTCTTCCCAAAACCCATTTTTAAAGTTTTTTAGCATGCACTCCAAGGAAGTCTTAGGGTATGTTCTGTTCTCTGTTCCCATTCTAATTTATTTATCAAAAACCAGTCCCCAGAATCAGACTGCACAACACAAGATAGGGCAGCCCTATACTGAGCCTTTCTCCTAAGGACCAATTGGTAGGAGCTGTAGACCCTGGTCCAACTGCAAGAATACAGCAGACACAGATAGCAACGGGGGATGGGAACACAAGCTAGTGCTCATTAGATTTTCCAGAAATGGAGGGTTGAGTCTCCTCTTGACGTGGACAAGACAGGAATACACTCAGGCACAGACCTGGCCGATGGAGACTTAACCATAGTGGTCCAGCTAATGTGGCTTGCGGCTTACTGGCTAATTTCAGCACCACCCTAGCCTATATGTCTCCATGGAACGACAGCTTACCCCAGTCTTACCAAGGTCTGCCCACTCACACCTCATAGCCTTTCTTGGGGCCTCAAGGGCCCCAGCTGTAAGAACACAAATTCAAACTCAATCAGAGGACTGACTGAGCTGGCATTTACATCACTGACATGGACAGACAAGACAGGGACAGACACACTTTTTAGACAGACAAATAGACAATTTAGTGGCCACTCTTCATTCACATGCTTGTAACCTTTAGGAGGCCAGTGATGCCTCACTTTAACCTTCCCCCAGATACTGGGTCATCGGCTGCATCTGGCATCCCCAAATGTCCTTTTATCTTGGGGCATCCTGCCCACCTTACCTTCGGAGATCTCCAGAACCAAATGACTTTCTGCCTTGTAGAGAAAATTCAACTGAGGTCCTTGTCTGTCACTGGAGCACTGGGGGCAGCGAAGGGCAAGACTCCTGGAGCCCTGGAAGGTCTCAGGGGTACCTCCCATAGGATACAGTCTACAGTTGTTCCCTTGTCGCCCCAGTGGGGCCGAGGCTTCCCCTTGCATCTGGGTCTCTGTGATCTCACTGGGGCCTTCAAATGTTTTGAGGTAAGCCAGCAGAGATGAACCAGACCAGTCCATTGCCAATAGAAAGTCTTTTACTACTGGCCAGGACTGCACTGGGCATGAAACCCAAGTGCAGCTCTGAGTGGCTGCTTAGGGCTACTTTTATACAGGCAAACTAAAAGCTCAGGGTGAAAAGTTTACTTTCCCACAGTATGGGTAAAAAGTTTACTTTTTTATGGTGTAAGTTTTAGCATACATGACTAAACATACTTTCTGCAGGTACACAAACAAAGTGAGGAGAATAAGAGTTAAAAGTTAACAGCAAACAAAGTGGGGTGAACAAGAGTTAAAAGTCAAAAGTTAGATTGGAGTGTTAAACCATATCATTTAGGCTGGCTGTTTTAAACCATGAGAATATTTAACTTTAAGAAATTTTGCATCGGCCTTCTGAGGCCTTGCTTGAGTCTAACAAAACAGTTCTAAAAACTCACAAAGCCCCAAATCCAACCCGCATACTCAATTGCCACAATGATCCCAAGACTTGAAGATGGAGAGAATGGAGACATGTTTGAGACATGCTTAATGACTTTCCCTAGAGAGCTCAGGTCCCAGTTACTTGCCAAAGGCCCTCTGGCCCTTAGTCTCAGTCTTGAAACTAACATGCATTAAATTTTTCAAAGATTAGGTCACTTTGGATTCCTGATACATCCTGTTATTTCCTACCACAAGAAATTTCAATGTTCAATATCTGAATCTCCAGGCATAAATTACTTCGTTCCAGGCAATATAAAAAGTAAAATACACATAGACCAGAAAATTAACATATTCTTTTTATGGAACCTTCACAAGCACAGTCTTAAAACACTCTTCAATGCTCATGCATCCTTCACAGGGCCAGAAATAAATGAAGGGAGGAAGGAAAAGTGAAAATAATAGAATATGGAAATAGGAACTCAAGTGAGAAAGAGGAGTCTATGTAATATATGCAAATACATTTTTATTTGACAGAAATCTATATAGAGAGTGAAAATTGCCCAATTACAATAGTGATGAGGACTCCAAAAAGGAAGTGAGAATTTAGTGAGTGTGAGCCTCACAAGTTCAGAGAAACAAACCAACATTGAAGCAATGTCAGGGCCAGAGTGAGATAGGAACCTCTATGGGTTGGGCGGGGGGCAAGGAAGTCTCAGTGCAAGACTTATAGCTTACCTTAGCTCTTGCCGCCAAGATTGAAAAGAATTGAGACACAGGAATCAGGGTACAGCCTTTAATTAAAGGAGACAGGGAAAACCAACAGGGCTCCCACACAAGGGAGGGGGTCTCAAAAGGTTTGCCCTGCCCAGGTGCTTACACTGGGCCTTGGCTGCCACTGCTGCCAAGGAGGCATTATCAAATCACTGTTGCTGCTACTCTGTTTTACTGCCATTATAGCTCTACAAGCTTGCCTGCTGCTCTTGCTTGCTGTTGCTCCCACTACTGCTACTACCAGCAGTGTTGCTGCCACCTCTCTCTTCCTTCTGGTAGCTACTGCTTCTCTCTTTGCCACCACTCTGCTTGTGCTTGTCTCTGCTGCTGTGCTGTAAAAGGCTAGCTTATATACCCTGGCAACTCTTCTGATTGGTCCTTAGATCTGGCCCCTGATTGGTCCTTAGATCTGGACCCTGATTGGTTCTTGAATCTGGGCCCCGATTGGTCCATTTTCAATCCCTCTTTGACCCTGATTGGTCAGTCTTGACCAAGAAGTCAGGGAAAACTGTCAGCCTCACCCTTATTCCAACTGTCACCCTTTATCCTTTATCAAGAGGGTTCAGATAATCATTGGACAGGTGTGTTCAATGATGGTGGAGAAAAGATAAAGCTTTCAGGAAAAAGAAGCAAACTCCACCAAAGTTCCTTAAGTTTTAGTAAACATTAGTAAGACTGAGACTATCTTATTAGGGGAATTTCATTCTTCAGGCAATGCTAAAATCTATATTCTGAGAACTCATAATGATGCCTGAAATTAAAATATTTGATACCATACTGAAACAAAAAACAAAAATACAAATAGCTTTACTGAAGACCTCACAATCTTATCAACAGAATACACAAATACACCACAGTGTGTTACACAAACTTGAATTATTGGAGTTAGAGAGTCAGATCTGTAATATAATCTTAATTGATTTGGGAAATTTAACAAGAAAATAGAAGAAAGAACCCTTCTGTTCAGGGGCCTAGGTACTCTAAACAAGTTGAAGCCATCTCATACTTCTGGGGACCAAAAATGAAGAGCCATCCAGGACACAATTTCACATGTAACTAAACAGTATATTTTTCACTACTCTCTTGGGAAAAAATATCAAAAGAGAGTCATCTTGAGAAATAAAGTAATGAGGACATAGAGAGCATTGAAATTCTACTTTTAAAATCTATTTGCTCTGATATATTAAACCATCAGCCAGAATCTGAGGCATGTGCCCAAAGTCATGCAACTAAGAAGTGGGAACCCAAATTGGGCCCCAGGTTAGTCTTCTTCCATAGCAGTCAGGTGTTCTTCCTCCACCACTCTTCCTTACCTCCTAAGTGAGGAATCAGACCTTGTGGTAGAAATGAGAAGATGTTCATCTAAACCCTAATAAAACTGGTGATTATAATTATAATCTCAGCGTGAACTTTAATTCTGGGTCCTTGGTGATCACTTTTGGGAAATTCTGGCTATTTTTAGTAATTCATATTCATATTTTCACTCTTCCTTTCATTCTCATACTTCCTTACTCTGCCATAATCCATAAGACATAGCCACTACCATAAATAGGTGTCATCATTCTCATACACGATTCTCTACATATGCATGCATCATACTTATGCATTCATTTTACTACAATCATTGTTTTGCATGTTTTTAATCTTCATATACATGGTATCAGGGTATATTCTTCTGGAATTAGCTTTTTTGTTTTGTTTTGCTTTTATCACTGCCACTACCCAATCTTTGCCCCTTCAGGTCATTCCCTGTATCAGAGCTCTGAGAATTATAGTGTCTCCACCAGTCTGTTATCTATTGTTCCATTCAATTTACCTGAAAGAGTTTCTTTTTTCTTTTTTTTTTTTGGCGGTACTGGGGATTGAACTCAGGGGCGTTCTACCTCCGTGCTATACCCCCAGCCCTATTTTTATTCTTTATTTTGAAACTGAGTCTCACTAAGTTGCGGAATGCCTCACTAGGTAGCTGAGGCTGGCCTCGAACCCGGATCCTCAGGTCTCAGCCTCCCGAATGCTGGGATTACAAGCGTGCACCACCACGCCCGGCTTGAAAGAGTTTCTAATGAGTGAATTAATGCTAGTTCTACAGTAGGTGAGGCATTACTCTAAACCAGTAGTTCTCAAAATTGAAACTCAGAATAAACCAAAATATGTGAAAAACTCTGTTAGACTACTTTTTGGAATTCCCTGTTCAGTAGATCTGGAGTGGAGCTTGGCAACTTGCATTTCCAACAAGTTCCTAGATGATACTGGTGCTGCTCAATGAGCATCCCAGTGATACCATCTGACTTCCAGGCAAGCTGGGTCATTCATTGGATTCTAATAAAATGCAGTAGAGGCTAGACCTCCATCACTCTATTTATGTAAATTGTTTAAACTTGATATTCTAATTATTTGGGGACATAATAAAACAAGTTAAAACATAGTTGAAAGTGATCCCTTTCAATTATTAGTAGGCCAAAAGGGAAAGAAAGATACTTTAATAGATTTGAGTCGCCATTATTAACTCAAAAATCTTCAGATTATTCATTTCAAACTTTTATTTTTAATTGAGACAAGAACTGTCAGATACATATTCTTCCAAGACTCAGGAGATGTTACTGGTATGATGGATCTTTTGTATGATGTTCTTTGAATATTGGAAGATCTTGAATCCATGAAGAACGAATTGTTTCTAACATCATCCATGTCTTTTTGTGCCTTCAAACTGTAAGAAGAAATGAGACAATTAATTCATTTACATTCCTAATACAATGATAACCAAAATCTTAATATGACTTTCTGAAGTCATATTATGAAAATAACTTTAAAATATTAGTTTACTGACAAAATATAAAATATGTTTTCAGGAATGATTAGGTGATAATCTGTAATTTTCCAGGCTGTCCTCTACTGGGTCTGGATCTGTTTCAGGTCATTCTTCTAGTTCTTCAATTTCATCCATTCAGAAATAGAATTAGGGAAAACAAGTATCTGGGCACCTTCCTAGTGGTTAATATTTCTATGGCCCTCATATGTCTGCCATTTTATAGTTTTCATATTTTCTCCCCTTTTCTAGCAGACATCACATTGTTATTTCTGGCCCCAGGGACAGACAAAAAGGGATCATGTCCTAGCCCTCCTGGGGAGTCCTACCCTCACCTTTATTGGACTGAACCAGGATAAAAGATAAAGATAAAGATACCGTGTATTAGACAACTGACAAGATCCTGGAATAGGGACTAAAACCCTGCCATGAGGTACTCACAGGCTCTGAGGACTACTTCCGCGCCCTCCTATTGCTCCTGATCTTGGTTTCCTCCTTCATGCTCCTCACCCTCTTCCTCACTGAGGTATTCCAGCCCTTCTTCATCGACTTCCAGATGGTTCTCTTGTCTTCCTACGATGTCTCCCTCCTCTTCTTCCTGCCAGATGTACCATTCCTCTTCCACATCAGGCCAGACCTCCTCTTCGTCGGGCCCAAACTCTTCCACTCCTGGCCAGATCTCTTCTACATCAGGCCAGACCTCTTCCTGTCCACAACTTTCTTCTGTAAGTGCTCTTGCGACTGCCTGAGAAACGAGAAGGGCGGCGGTCCCCTCGATGCCATCTTCACACTCTTCGATGGGTAACACATGAAGGACGATTTGTCTGAGATCTTGCTCCATCCTTTCGTCAAATTCATCCTGGTCACTTAAGCCTGGATATTTTTCATCCATGGAAGACATTTCAGGAAATACCCACACGTCAGGATCTAAACTAGAGCTATGAGCACGATCTAACGGCAATGGTGAAGATGGCGGCTGCCCTAGAGACTGCTGGTGGCGATCGCCCAGGTGACTGCCACTCACAGGCTGTGAAGAGGAAGGCTGTTGGCAGCTGGGAGGCGGCGAGGAAGACAAAGGAGGTTTATCTACAACTGACTAGTCTAAAACGGTGCCTTGGGGGTCCCGTAAAAGGAAGAGCCAGGCGGGCAGCCGGAGGACTGACTCGCAGTGGCAGTGTCCTAAGATGGCGTTGGGCCAGTAGTGTAACAGTCGGAAGGGCGGGTAAAGGGGCGGAGTCTGGAAACGTCAACAAAGGGCCACGCCCCTAAGCTCATTTTGTGACGAGTGAGGATTGACATGCCCTCTGACCAATGAGTGATCGGGGTCCTTAGGTACTATGGACCAATCAGAATAATCTTTCCTTTGAGGCTTTAGTTACCTGTTAGGGTCACATAAGTCCTCTCCTTTTAAGTCCACATTATCATCAAAACTATAGTGTTCCAAAATGGATAAGCCCGTACTATAGGAACTGTAATTGGTCCCTGATTTCTACTTGATATGGTTTATACCAGTAGGGACACAGTTATAAAACAAGTGTAGAGCCCCAATCTCAGCCGTAACAAAAGAAGAGAAACAGAAAAGAACCCGGATGTAAAATTAGAGCTACCCAGTCATTAAAATATAAAGTTGAAATGGATATACCCATAACAGAAATATGGGGTTGAAGAAGTATTAAAATAAGAAACTGGAAAATGTTTATTGAATGCTGCCAAATTCACACCAAGCCTCTAAAAATGAACAGGAAAAGAAAGATACTTCTTAGCCAGGTGTGGTGGCACATGCCTGTAATCCCAGTATTTAGGGGAGCTGAGACAGAAGGATCCAAGGTTTGAGGCCAGCCACAGCAATTTAGTAAGATCTTTTTCAAAAATAATTATATAAAAAGAGCTGGCGGGGGGGGGGTTTCACTCTGAGGTAAAAATGAGCCTGGATTTCATCCCCAGTACAAACAAAATTTTTTAAAAAAAGGGGGGGGGAGGGAGAAAGAAAAGGAGGACACTTCTTAAAGGCAGTTGTGACAAATTAAAGAGACAGGATTCCTAGGATGATTTGAGTAAACTCAGACTATCTGTTTCATTGAGCCCCACTAAGCCAAGACCTCAAGAATAAAGATCGTTTTGATTATAGAGAAATAAAACATCTTTTCATATTTAGAATGAAAATAAAGATATTTTATAAATCTAAAATTATTTAAGAAAATCATAACAAATAAATGTTGCTGAGGCTTACCTAGAACCTGTGATCCTCCTGTCTTAGCCTCCCAAGTACTAGCATTACGGGCATAGGCCACCACATCCTGTACCTATTTCCTTTTTTTTTTTTTTTGCAGTACTGGGGATTGAACCCAGGGGCATTCTACCTCCAAGCTACACCCCCAGTCCTATTTTTTATTATTTATTTTGAAACAGGGCTCACTAAGTTGTGGAGAGTCTCACTAGGTAGCTGAGGATTCTCCAACCCAAATCCTCAGGTCTCAGCCTCCCAAGTACTGGGGTTAGAAGTGCGAGCCACCATGCCGGCTATCTATTTCCTCTTAATGAGATGATTAAGAATGAAATCCATGGGTTGGATTTTCACATGATTCTTTACATTATAAAGGCACTACTTAAAAGTAGATGAGCTCAGCACTAAAATACATTGGGAGTCATGGGGTCAGGAAACAGCATTGCATAAGAGATTGTCATGCTAGAAGAGGAAGAGAGTCCTGAGGAGTTCCTTATGTCTGGAAGAGAGTCCCAAGGAGTTCCCAGGAAGAAATGTGTGTGTGTGTGTGGGGGGGGGTGATTTGACTTGGAACCAATGAGATTATTGATGTACTTGGCAGAGAAGAATTTTAGCATATGTCAGTAGAGGCACACACAGAGATTTATTTAAGAAAGCAGATATACATTCAAGGGAGAATGCAGGTCATCTTAAGAGTGAGAGATGCATTTCAGGGATTCCTGGCTCTTCTTTTAAAGGAAAATTGGTGAGGGGTGGGCCGGGAAGCTATATAGGGATGTCATCAGTCTGGTGATCACAATATGGTTTGTGGTGGTCTGGTTGTTGTCAGGATTCTTAGGCTGACATGCTTTTCATTATCTGATCAATAGATGATGCTGGAAAGTCCCCTAAATTACAGGTTTCTAAAAGTACTGAATCTCTCTTTACTTTATCTATTTATTGGTGGGCTAATTAACAGTGAATAAGATAATAAGTGGGTGAATTTACAATAAACGTTAAGATTTACAGATTTCACAGAAATTTGGGAATGACAGAACTGGAAGAAGAACTAACATGGGGAGTGACAGGCCTAGAAACATATGAGGAACATCAGATTAAAATAATATTTTATCATTTTCCTTTATGTCCCCTCTCTACCTCTTTCTTTTACTTATTCTATCCTACCTCCAGATGACTGATATGGGGAACATAGTAAATTGCTTGGGTTCTGCTTATGCCCATCATTAAGAACTTTTCATTTCAGAATCCCATTTACCATATTAGCCAGCTAAAATTCTGAAAATATTTGGAGAATTTCAGTAGAATAGTCATAGTCCTAAGTGTCAGTGGAAAATTCAATAAAAATAATAATATTTATCCACTTTATGCCCTACGTTTGACTCATCTTCATCACCAATGTCTGATATCTTCATTTCCTTTCTCTTGTCAAGATATGGTGCCTCCAATTCCTATTTATCATTGTCATTGGGCACAGTAGCACCATCAGAATCTCTGATGAATCCTCTTGGTTTCTTCTCTTTCCCCACTATGTAGCAGTAACCCAAATTCTACATAGAATTAAGGTTAATTTATCCTATCAGTATATTAACTTCTTCCTTTGACTACTGATCCATTCCCATGAGGAGAATGAAGTTGCCAGCTGATATCTGCAGCTTCAAGTTTAGTGGAACCCAAAGTCTGTCCCTTATTGGAAGCATTTCCTCTTGTGAAGTAGGAAATTCCTAAAGTTTCATAAATGGCAATTATATATGAGGGGAGGCAATCCTGTTTTCATCCCTTTGTTGCCAGATTCATGCACACTAGATTTGGAGGACACAACAACAAATATCAGTTTTCAGTTGAGTGATAGAGGAAAGTGCCACAAATGTGCAGAGTATTGTATCTAAACTCATTTGGTAGCTATATCATTCCATCTGGTTAGTGGAATTAATCCAAACATAAAGGAGTCACTGACAACCACCTATACCTACTCTATTCAATCTGAAAATGCAATCTAAGGCCAGAATACATTCCATTAAAACTATGCAAAGGAATTTAGATGGATCTACTGCTCTTCTGGAACTTATTCCATCTTTCAGGCCATAGTAGCTTAAATTAATGATGGGTTATTGACCATTGTCTCTAGGGTGAGGACATTCTTTATTCAGAACAGTATTCATACTGCTTTATAGAAACAGGAGTCAACATATCCTCCTTAGGTAACCTAATGCTTTTTACCTAGTGGCACAACAAAGGGATCAAGGCAGGGTGTTATTGTTAATAATAAAATGGGGTGATGCATGTGGTAAAATATCACCTACATCCGATATCTAGCTCTACAACGCATACAAACATGTAACACAACTTGACACAAGACACTGACTGTAGTTTGAGTTTTCATGCTGCATCTGGTTTAGATCAGCTTTACATTGGTTTGGCTAAGACATATGGGCAGTGTTACCAAGTAGATACAGCATCAACAGCCACACATGACATATGCCAAGACCACTCAGGCTTCAGGAGATGCACATAAATTTTCTTAGCAGGTGGCTTGGACTGACAAAATATGCAACAGGGCAAATATTCAGCCACTTTTTGTCATTTGGCTAAAGCAGTCTATTGGGGTGGTTTTGCTATACTGGGCCACAAGATCCTAGGAACAAAAAGCATTGATTTTTCCCCTTTACCTGCATTTTCCAAGGTCCATAGTGCTCCACTCCAGGTGCTGGGGTAGTGTGTTAGACATCTTTGTCAATTCACTTTGACAAAATACCTGAGGTAAACAATTCATAAGGAGGAAAGGTTTATTTTGGCTCATGTATTCTGAGGTTTCAGTTGATGGTTGGTTAGCCCAGTTGCATTGGGCTTGTGGTAGCACAGTAAATCAGAGCAGAAGCATTAGCAGAAGAGGCCTCTTTACCTCATAATGGCCATGAAGCAGATAAAGAAACAGGAAGGGTCTAGGATCTCAAAATCCTCTACAAGGGCACACACCCAATGATATTGTTTCCTTTCATTTGGACCTACCTCTTTCAAGTCCACTCCCTCCAAATAGTGCCACAGACTGGGGATCAGGACTTAAACACATGAGCTTTTGAGAGGCATTCAAGATCCAAACTATAGCAGGTGGTTGCTCTCCCTTAGTACCCACATAGTCTCTTAGAACTAACCTAGGAGCCATTACTTCTACCTTCTTCCACTCATGTTCACCAGTCTCCATACTTATCCAGATGGGTCGGTAGACATGCTGGCTTTGGCATAATGCTAGAAACTTCAGGGGTCCATAACATCCACTACTGCTGCTTGAGAGGACCACTACTAAGTGAGGCTCTCTGCAACTTAGTGAGACCCTGTTTCAAAATAAAGAATAAAAAATAAGACTGGGAGCTGGGCGTGGTGGCGCATGCTTGTAATCCCAGCATTTGGGAGGCTGAGACTGGAGAATCCAGTCAGCTGAGGCTGGCCGTGAACCCGGATTCTCCAGTCTCAGCCTCCCAAATGCTGGGATTACAAGCGTGCGCCACCACGCCCAGCTCCCAGTCTTATTTTTTATTCTTTATTTTGAAACAGGGTCTCACTAAGTTGCAGAGAGCCTCACTTAGTAGTGGTCCTCTCAAGCAGCAGTAGTGGATGTTATGGACCCCTAGTGAGGCATTCCACAACTTAATGAGACCCTATTTCAAAATAAAGAATAAAAAAGTAGGGCTGGGGGTGTAGCCTGAAGTAGAATGCCCCTGAGTTCAATCCCCAGTACCGCAAAAAAAAAAAAAAAAATAGGACTGGGAGCTGGGGGTATAGCTCAGAGGTAGAATGCCCCTGGGTTCAATCCCCAGTACTGCAAAAATAGAGATTTATAGGGGTATGAAGTAATTTATTTATAGTTGGAGTTGGGCAAAAACTTTCTTGGTGGTGACATTTGACTCTAAAGCAGAGGTATGATCTACTTTCTCTTCATCTTAGTTCAGGGATTTTAGGGATCATAGTGACATATGAAACATTTCCTAGAAGTTTAACATCACTTCTCTGTTGAATCTTAACCCTGACATAGCGATTCTGTCTCCTCTGTGGACAGAGGTCCATTGGTTTAATCTGTAGTCTTATCTGTTTTGAAAGCTAAAAGTTCTGGCAAAACTTGTTGGGCCTTTTAATCTGTCCCTAGGCTTATAGGGAAGAGCACATGGAATAGGACTTTCATCAGTCACAGGGACTGCCAATATGCAGAACCAAGTGGGCCACCTGCCTGGATTTATCCACAAGTTTTTTAGAGAGAGAGAGAGGGAAAGGAGTCAGTGAAACAATGGGCTAAGTTGTGCAGCTGTTTCCTGGCTGGGATTCCTGGGGGTACCCATGGCAGACCAGTTCAAGTAGTTTTGGCTTCCCTAGAGAGGTTTGACATCCAGATGGCTACAGCTGCTGTTTACATTGTTGTCCTGGCAATGACTGATGTTAGGGCACTGTAAAGGAGAGGATTTGTAGTAACAATCACTTTTTAACTTTAGCAATATTGCTCCTAAAGGGGATCAAATTAAGGCTCTAAAGTCTTTTCAGGGGTGCTGGGCAAAGCAATCTTTTTTTTTATTGTAGTAGTAGTACTGAGGATTGAACTCAAGGACACTAGGTATTCTACCGCTGAGCTATACCCTGATCTCTTTATTTTGAAACAGCGTCTTGCTAAGTTACTATGCATTGGTTTCAAACTTGTGGTCCTCCTGTCTCAGCCTCCCAAATACTGATATTACAGGCATGCATCACTGTACCTGACTGCAAAGCACTCTTAAAAGATGCTACTCTTTAAAAATATGCACTGCACCGCAGGATATTTATTTGTGCCAGAGATATATTGAGAGTTACTCAGCACATGAGAGAGTCCCCACCCCCGTCTACAGACCCACTGTCAAAGAGACCTATAAAGTGGCTAGGATTAGGCTTCCCTAGCTTTTCTTTTCTTTTCCTTGTCTTTCCCTTTTTAGTGGTCTTGGGAATTTAACCTAGGGTCATGCTTCCTCTGAGATAGACCTCCAGCCCTATTTTATTTTTTAATTTGAAACAGGGTCTCACTAAGTTGCAAAGGGCCTCACTAAGTAGCTGAGGCTGGCCATGAACCTGTGATCCTCCTGTCTCAGCCTCCCAAGTACTGGAATTACAAGTGTGTACCATCATGCCCAGCTCTGTAGCTTTCTATGATCCTCCCTGTTGGATTTCTTCTTTAATTGACCAGGCAAGCTCAGTTGAGTTATCAGGCACTAAGGCAAATGTTCTCCCTTGAAAGTGCAAAGTTCATATAAAAATCTGCTAATACCTTCTAAGAATGTCCCATAACTTCCTCAAGAAGCCCCCCAAGAACCATATACATGGCTATTAAAGTGCCCCAAGGGACCCTAAGACTCTTGGAAACAATTCACTATCACCCTCCTTGTGTGTCCTGCAGATTCCATTAACACTTCCCACAGAGACTTTGTGGGATCATCAGGTTTTTAGCTTTTCCAGAATGGCATTGGGGCTAATTGACTACTTAGCCCACTGTACCAATTTTTCAGGAGCTCAGCTGAGCTGAAAAGCAATCTGAGTCACCAGGTGTCAGAGCAGTTGTTTAAGACAGAAAGACAAAATGAAAGGAACAGTCAAGGCTTTCATCAGCTACTGTAATAAGTTAGGCAGAAAACTAACCTGGAGAAAGTGCTGCCTCTCTCTTCTATTTTTGCCCACAGAACAGCACCAATTGGTGGTCAGATGGATGAACATAGACATGGAGGTTGTCTCACCTGGAGAAAATACTCCTTCACAGTTGTTGGTTTTTTGTTTGTTTGGTACTGGGGATTGAACCCAGGGACATTCGACCTCCAAGCTATACTCCCAGGCCTTTTTCATTTTTTATTTGGAAACAGGGTCTTGCTAAGTTGCTGAGGGCCTCACTAAATTGCAGAGGCTGGCCTGGAACTTATGATCCTTCTGTGTTAGCCTCCCAAGTAGTGTAATTACAGGCATGCATCACCACACCTGGCCTAAAAAATTATCTTCAAGTTTCTTCTTCTCTCCTCAACAAAAGATTTCAGCCTATGTGCCTGAGAAAGGCATCTGATAAAGATGCCTCTAAATGGAGGCAACCAGGTTAGGAATGTAGCTATGATAGCAACTCCCTTCAGAAACTGCAATTCATTGATTGTACAAATACAGTGTGAATAGAGAATCTGTTTACTATGAGGTCTGCTAAGTAAAGCTTTTATAATTGTTTATGCTTAGGCTTAGGCCTGAAAATTTGCACCTAACTTTTGAACCAGGAGTCCCTCCACATTTTCATTATGTTTTTTGTTTATTTTTGTAATTGTTATTTATTAGTAGTTGCTCTAGGGATTGCCATATATCTCATTTTTCAGAATCAGCTCCAGTTTAATAGTACTTAATTCCAGTTAAATATAGAAACATTATTTCTCCATAGTAGTATTATTACTATGCATGTTATAATTATTACTTTACATAATTTTATGTCACTGAAAGAATCCTAGAGAAGAAAGGGAAGAAATATGTACTCATCAACTTTGTTATTAACCTTCTGCTATAGTTTGGACCTGGGATGTTCACCAAAGGCCCATGTGTTAAAGGTTTTATCTCCAGTCCATGGCACTATTGGAAGGCGGTGAAACCTTTAAGAGGTGGGGCCTACTAGGAAATTAGGTCACTGGAGGCCAGCCCTCAAAGGGGGACCCTGGCCCCTTATAATGTGAGGTAAGCAGCCGCGCTCCACTATGCACTCTCTAGTAAGATGTACTGCCTCCTCACAGAACCTAAAATAGCGGGGCCAATTGACCATGGACTGAAACCTCTGGAACTGTGAGCTAAGACAAACATTTCCTCTTTTTAAATTGATTATCACAGGTAGTTTGTCACATTAACAGAAAGCTAACTAGCATGCCTTCTTGTTTTTACTGGCTGTTTCTTTCCATTTATTCCTGTAAATTCAAGTTACTATCTGGGGCCAATTATTTAGCTCAATACAGCCTTGCACCTACCTATCAACTTTGTGTTATTATTTGCAGGTATATTATATATCTATATGTTATAGGCCAAACTATATTATATACATATTGTATTATATAATTGCCCCTTAAATCTGTTAAGAGAAGAAAGGAAGACAAATAGATTTGTTTATAATTATATAATTACTCTTACTGGTGTTCCTTTTTTGTGAGTGGATTCAAATTATTATTTGAGGTCATATATTGTTAGCCAGAAAAATAAAGCTATGCTTAGCATTTTTGTATGGTAGGTGGGTTAGTAACAATCCTGTCAATATTTGTTCCTGTAGAATGTATTTATTTCACTTTATTTTTTTTTCAGGGGGGTACAGGGGACTGAACTCAGGGCCATTTTACCTCTGAGCTATATCCCAGCCCTTTTTATTTTTTTATTTTGAAACAGTCTTACTAAGTAATACTTCACTTGCCTGGAACCTGTGATCCTCCTGTTTCAGCCTCCCAAGTACTAGAGTTACAGGCGTGCACTACCACACTCAGCTTATTTCTCTTTAATTTCTGAGAGATAGCTTTGCTAGATATAGAATTCTTCATTAGAAGTTTTTTATTTTCCTTTGAGAACTTTCATATTATCACACTACCTTCCAATCTCCATTGTATCTGATGAAAAGTTAGCTGTTATTTTTATTGGGGTTCCCTTATGAGTGATATGTTGTTTTGCTGATTTCAAGATTTTCTTTTGAATTTTGGATTTCACTATTTTTACGGATGGTGTTTATTTAGTATGACTTTGTATTTAGCCTACTTTGAGTAACAAGCTTCCTGGATATGTCAATTAATAGTTTTCAGCAAGTTTGGGAAGTTTTCAACCATTATTTCTTCAAATATTTTTATTTTCATCTATTTCCTTTCCTCTCCCCCTTTTAGTGCTCTCATTATATGCATATTGTTGCACTTGATGTCTCACATTTTTCTAAGACTCTGTTCATTTATATTCACTCTTTTTATGTCTGTTAGGATTAATATATTGCCAAGTTCACTCATTCTCTCTTCTGAAAAAGGTAATCTATTGTTAAGCTCCTATAATAAACTTTTGTTTTATTTATTATATTTAACTTTAGAATTTCTATTGAGTTCTTTTTTACAATAATTTTTGTCTCTTCATTGATATTCTCTGTTTAATGAGACATTGTCATCATACATTTCTTTACTTCTTTAGCCAGGATTTTTGTAGTTCTTTGAGCCTGTGAAAAGTTAATAAAGTCAAGAGGCAAAGTGTACTAACACATAAAATGGCTCATTGAAGTCACTGACATGTTGATACCCTCATGGATAGTTCCTTTCTAAAAAAGTCTTTAGATACATTTTATTACAAGAAAGATAGAAAACAAAAATCACAAAGATGCCTGATGTCCTAAAAATGAATATATTTCAAAGATTCTTATTAAAATAAATTTGAACTATTATTTCCTACAAGAAAATACCTTTCCTTGTGTAATAATGTAAGTATTCTGAATTGTAAATGTTTCTTTTTTTATTCAGAAAATCTGCCATGATTTTAATGAATATTTTCCATATAACAAGATATCTAAATTTTTAACAGTTCAGTGATACAACATAACTACATACAACATGCTAACTACATACTATATGAAAACACTGAACCTGAAGAAAAGTTAAAAGATTCATTAATAGAATGAAAACTGACACAACACATGCCTTTAATATATATAATAGCCAGGCATGGTGGTGCAGGCCTATAGTCCCAGTACTTGGGAGGCTGAGACAGGAGGATTGCAGGTTAGAGGCCAGTCTCAGCAGTTTAGTAAGGACCCCAGAAACTTAGTGAGAGCTGGCTTCAAAATAAAAAAAATAAAATAGAGCTGAGAGTACATCTTAGAGTTAGATTGCCCCCAGGGTCCCATCTCCAGTACCACACACATAAAAAAGAGGAATGAATAGAAAAGTTCCTCATTTTGAGGATTCATTTGAAAATTAAGCTGCATTTAGTATGTATAATGAGTTATACAAAGAAACCAGTACCAGTCAAAAAGCTATAAAACTAATTAATGTACCAGAGTTGATTATTAGTTGTCTATATTTAATTTCCAATACTGTGCTTACTTTTTTTTTTTTTTGCAGTATTGGGGATGGGACCCAGGGGCATTCTACCTCCAAGCTATACCCCCAGCCCTATTTTTTATTCTTTATTTTGAAACCGAGTCTCACTAAGTTGCAGAGTGCCTCACTAGGTAGCTGAGGCTGGCCGTGAACCAGGATCCTCCAGTCTCAGCCTCCCAAAAGCTGGGATTACAAGCATGCGCCACCATGCCAGCTCCAATACTGTGCTTTCTTAACAAGGATACAAAATATCAAAATTCTCTAGAAAAAATGCTGTTCTTTGACAGCCTTTATGCAAAAATAGTCTGAGCCTGTGAAAATGTAATGCAATCAAGAGACAAAACATATTAACTTTTATAAAACTCACCTTCTATAAAAATATTCTCCACCAAAATAGATTACACGCTACTATAAAATATCAACTTCTTGTGGTAGCCTCACTAGTGAACAAAGTCTTAAATACTACTGTCATAAAACATGGAAAACCACTTTGAGATCATATTAACTGCAGTGTTGGTTTGAGTGTATTTTACCACAAGATTATATACAGGTACTGATAGTTTCCATGACTGCTACACAGATTTTTAAATTTATTGTAATCAAAAGCACAATAGAAGTACTATCAGTCAATTCAAAATAACTAAAAATACTGAGTTATTGTGATGAATACTTCATTCCTGGGGAAAACTAAAGGAAGCAGAAACCAATGAAGCCCAACAGGTGGCTAAATTCATTCTCCTCAAAGATTGGTGCTCACAGTGAAGCCTGTGGTATATTTTATCTATTACATCTGTGTGCCATTGCAAGACATTACCATTTGAAGTACATACCATCAGAATGGCTTACATCCTTTGAATGTAAGGATCCTATTTTCTTAACTTTTCTAAATCAGTTAATTGATTTTTAAAAAGATTTCACCTATGGTAATATATTACAGAAATAAAATATAAATTCATGTCTTTTTAAATGAAATTTACATGAACTAAAATAGAAGAATTTTAAGCAAATATTCATGTAGATGAAACACATACATCCATAATAAAATTTATTTAGAATAATTAAAAAGATAAAGACAAAACATAAAATGAAATAAGTTCTAAAAATTAAAAATTACTAATTCCAAAAAAACTACTAAGTTCCCCAACTAAAGGGAATACATAATGAAATTCTAATTTCATACAGATCAAAAATGTAAAAACACAGGAAAAATAAAAGAACTTTCACTGGCAATTTTTGTTACAATTACAATGCACCAATTAAAAAAATTAATTAATTAAAAAAAAGAATCCTACAGTAACAGAAAATTGACTTCAAACACATGTAGAACATTAAGTGAAGACAAAATATAAGTCCATTTTAATATGTTTTTATCATAAAATCCTCTTTGACTATGGGTGAAACTGTGGAAAAAAACGATTTTTTAATAAAGTGCAGATGTCCTGTGCATAAAAACTGTTAGAATTACACTACTCCTAAAGATTCTTGTGTTTTTAGCCTATATACTGTATGTAGTTAATCTGAAATGGACTTCTGTAACTATCAATTATTATTCAACACCAAAGAGTAGAAAAGCAAGATGGAGTACAAAATGCAAAATTTCAATAGTAATGGCAATATTTTTGTGTTAGTCAAAAAGGGCCCTACTTTCTCTATCCCTTTAATGATTTGACAAATCTTTAGGTTTATTCTGGGGATGGAAAATCAGGCAAGTGAAATCTGTCTGAGGTGATTTCAAATATATTAATTCAGTTCTAAATAGTCTTCAGTAATGAAATCATTTTTAGGAGTTTGTAATGAAATCAATTTTAGGAGTTCCTTGACATTTTAATCTATAACCTGGCTTTCAATAGGCATTCCATTAGAAGGCTGATATGTACAGTTTTATAGTGAGTTGTCAATTGTTATAGTTTTGAAGATCTCTTCCAAGGATATTGAAGTCCTTTATGTAGTTTCCTTATACACAAACACAATTTTCACTGAAATGCGGGTGCCTGACTAGGTGCTTTTTGGGGTCTAAAATGCTCATAATATGTTTAGATAGACTTTCTTGGAGTAATAAGACTGTTACACATTTGAGAAATTCATTTCAAGGCTTCTCTGAAGTATGGTCTTAGTCATAAACCTGATAAATTATATCTTGGAAAAGACTAGGAAAGTAAATGATGCATCTGCTATCTCATTTAGATGGACTACAGTACACTAGTCTTTCATCTAGGCCTAAAAATAGACAGAATTCTGCTGTGCTTCCTGTTTTCAATGGAAGAGCAGGTTTGCTATTTAGTTGTTCTTTCAATAGTGATGGAGCATACTTAACAAAATAATAAGGGTCAAATGCTCTCCAATCTAATTCATAGGTGGCCTTTGCATGAACTGATAAAAATAACCATTTGGAGTTACTGGTGCTTAAAGGGTAGGATATCACAATTAACTGTTTCTTTCACTTCTCCTAAATCATTATTTATCAACAGCCTCACTTGAACCACTTGATTTGAGAAAACTATTCCTTTAGTCCATACTATAGTAGTAGTAGTAGTGTTTTTATCCACCGTCTCCATATAAAATTATTTTACTATCTTCACATCCTGTCCTGGAAAATCTTATTCTCATGTTTAATATTACTTACTGATGAAAAACAAAGTTTAAGACAAGAGAACGTAAAACTCCACAAAATGTAGGCCTTGGGGTTTCCAGGGGAACAATTATCTTCTAATTTTATACTTTGTTTTATGTTTTGATTTATCATTTCACAACTACCAGCTTTTAAGTTGTTAATTAGGTTCTCCTGCTCTTGGTGATGTTGTAATGAAATTATTGATATCATGTTCAATTATATTCTATTTTGAAGGATTTTCTCCTTTTTGGGTGTACTTCCTTTAATAAAATTTTAAATTGAACTCAACAAGCTGATTTCATTTTTTGGTGGTTTTTCTTCTCCTGAAGGCAGGTTATCATCAACTTCTAGCTGTTTGCTCCTTGCTCTGAAAGTACATTGTGTTTGGATTTGATTTGATTATTGAGTATCTTCCCATGTTCTCAGCCTCATCTTTTACGCGTGCTTCATTTCAAACTAACTGTGGCAATAGAGAAGTGTCCTCAGGCTCTGGCAATGCTCCTCACAGCTCAATGTGTGATATCTTGTTATATTGTAGTAGTGAAAGAAGCATCTCCTTCAGCCAGTTTTCATTGCTATTTAGTTGCACTGTACATACAGAGGCCCAAAACAAGCAAGCCAAGCAATTTAATTTGATCACTTTTCCCCCATTGTGTTTTATTCACCTTTTCCACCACTGTGACCAAAATACTGGACAAGCACAACTTAAAGGAGGAAAAGATTATTTGGGATCACTGTTTGGGGGGTTTAGTCCATAGTTGGCTGGCTTCAAGGCAGAAATCATGGAGGCGGGGTGCATTATGGAGAAAAACACCCTCTGTCATGGTGGCCAAGAGCAGAAATATCAAGAGGAGGGGACTAGGGACATATGTAGTCCCTAAGACCATATTCCAATGACCTACCTCCTCCAGGCACACCCACCTCTGACCCTATCTGCATTGGGGAAATGCTTTCAACACATGAGCCTTTTGGAGGACATTCTAAACCCAAACGCTAACACATTGTAAGGTTTGAAATTTCATGTGCTGTCTCATTTTCACAGGGCTTACTCTGGTCTGATATGTCCCCCAGCCAGTGAGAAAATCTCTGTACCTAGCTAGTTCTCCTCTCGGCCAGGTCAGCTATACTTCACCCAGTCTTCAACCTAATAAACACTTTCCTTGCTGAACTGCAAAATTATTCAAACGAGTCAATTTTATCATTTTGTGGGAACTAGGGTCACCTAAATCACATTTTACTACAAAGACTGCTTCCATAGTTCCTGCTTTTTCATTGTGTTCCTAAGTGCAATGTTCCTGTGGCCCTGCAGAAGATGCAATTTGCTCCTTCAGGACTGTATGTTTAATTATTAAACTTCAGTTTGATTTAATCTGTTCAATATTGGGTGTTGTGTGTTTGGCCTTCTCTTATGATTTAGGGTGGAGGATTCCTCTCTGAAAAGGAGTAGATCAAAATCAGGGTTAGGCTTTTTCATTTCTTTGCATGCCTGATAGTTTTTTTGTGGGAAACATACATATTTTAGACAATATATTTCAGCAACTTGGGGTATAGTCCTTCCATTCTGGTTCCTGTTATTGTTATTTACATTTTGATTTGTTTAGTGACAAGTTGGATTATTTTGGTGAGTTCTACTCCCTTCCCCAAAAGCATGAAACCTCCAATGGTTCAGGAAGTACAAGCTTGACTATGCCCAGTTACCCTGGAATGACAGTGGTTTTGGTATTGCTGCCATTGATTATCCTTTTCCCTGCCCATACTCAGCTGTTAATCTCCCTTAGTTTCTGGGCAGGGCATACATTGCTCAACAAACTGACTCAATTAAATTCAGGCTCCTTTGAAGGAATAGCATTTTAGGCTGTGTTTGAGATTCTTTTGGGATTTGGGAGGGGTGGGGGTTCTTAGCTGTTTTTTTTCCCCTGGTTCTTTTGGTAAACTAGCTTACCCATAATTTATCTGTTATTTGTAATTATTTTTTCAATTTCCACTTAATTGCCTTTAACCACAAGTTCCATTATTTTTGAGAGAGCCATAAGCTTCAACTTTAGATTCTGCTGCAAACATATTCTATTTTTTCAGGAAGAGATGGCGAGCTCTCTGAACAATGACCTGCTATTTTCCCTGGGCAAAATCTCTGAGCTTTGGATCTCAATCTGGGGATGGGAGCAATAGTGAGCTTGTCTGTGAATGACAGTCCTATTTTAGGATGTCTGCATTCACTGGAGAGGGCAGTAGTTTCAGGTCTTATCCAATTAGGGGCCTAATATTCTTAACAGTGTTTTGTCCAGGGTAGATCCTCCATCCTACAAATAAAGGCTGCATGAAAGATTGAAGTCCCTGAATTCAGACTGCAATCACCTGCAATTCAGCCTCAGCAAAAGGTAGCTGGGAGCAGGATGAGAAATGTCAGTGTCTTGCCCTTTCTGAAAAGATCACCCTGCAGCCAGAAGGAAAGAGAACCCTTTTTTCTTGGTTGCACCATTCTGAAGTTTCCATCTTGATAACATAGAAGAGGGGGAGAGAGAGTACAGGACTTGGTTCAAAAACCAAAGACTCTCACTATTCTTACCAAGTTTCAGTAGTAGATTTTCTTGAATAAATATTTATTTATTTGCTGTGTGACCTTAAGACCATTTTCAGAGAATTTAAGTTTTTGTTCTTTTTTTAGGTAACTTTTTTTGCCAAGTGTGGTGGTGCACACCTATTAAAATAATCCCAGGAGCCGAGCGTGGTGGCGCACGCTTGTAATCCCAGCATTTGGGAGACTGAGACCGGAGGATCCGGGTTCGCGGCCAGCCTCAGCTACCTAGTGAGGTACTCCGCAACTTAGTGAGACTCGGTTTCAAAATAAAGAATAAAAAATAGGGCTGGGGGTATAGCTCAGAGGTAGAATGCCCCTGAGTTCAATCCCCAGTACCGCAAAAAAAAGTAATCCCAGTACTTGAGATCACAGGTTTGAGGGCTACCTCCGCAATGTAATGAGACTCAGCAACCTAGTGAGACCTTGTTTCAAAACAAAATATGAAAAGGGGATAGAGGTGTAGCTCGAAGGTAGAATGCCCCTGGGTTCTATTGGTATTATTGTTAAAGGGTGATAACATCTCCTAGAAATAAATATTATAGGGTGGTGATTGCTCATCCTCAGTCCTTGCTTCCTGAAAGATTCCAAGCAGAAAACACAAATAGGTGAGTATGAGAGGTGTATTTAGGGAAGTGGGGGTACAGCTTAAGAGAAGGCCATGATAAAGGGATATGTTCCAGAGAAAGGGTCTGGAATGGTCTGTTTCCAGAAGTGGAAAATGGGGGGGGTGAATTATCTGCCTGGTGGGATTTATTTACTCTGGAAACCTTCTCTCTCATGTATATGCATTTGGGGGAAGAAACTATCTCTTTTCCTGTCACAGCTTAGCGCACCTTTGTTGTTTCCACAATGTTGGAAACATTCCCCCAGGTGACCAATTGAAACCCTGAGGGAAGTGTATAAAATGGCAACTGCAGCTGGGTGGTGAATCTTCTTAACTCTTCTCATGAGGGCTGGCTAGATCTTGTGTCCCATTCCTTTCCCTGTCTTTCTAATCTTTAATCTACCTACCTAAGGACCACACACACATACAAAAGTAATTTTCAAGAGTTTCACTGAGGATAGGATCTACGGAGCTCCTTAGAATATCATGCCAGAAGTAGCACTTCTAGCAGTCTTTTTTCTTTCTTTCTTGTGGTACTATGGATTAAACCTAGGGGCATTCTACCTCTGATCTATATCCCAGCCCTATGTTATATTTTATTTTGAAACAAGGTCTCGCTAAGTTACTGAGGCTGGTTTCAAACCTACAAATCCTCTTGTCTCAGCCTCCCAAATACTGGGATTATAGGCTTCTGCCACCATGCTCCACACTTGTAGCAATCTTATTCATCCTTTAAAAGACCATTCCAAGCTGGGCATGGTGGCACATACCTGTAATCTTAGTACGTGGGAGGCTGAGACAGGAGGATTGCAGGTTTGCCGCCAACTTTGGCAATTTATCGAGGCCCTCCCCAACTTACTGAGACCCTGTTTCAAAGTAAAAAATAAAAAGGGTTGGGGGTGTGGCTCAGAGACAGAATGCCCCTGGGTTCCATTCCCAGTAATTAACACACATGCACACACACACACACACACACATTCCACAACTTTAAAATTGCCAGAAGCACAAGTGTGAATAGGGGCATGAAATGACCACTGAATACCACGTCTTTTAGTACATTAGTAGGTCTCTTTAATAATGAACAGCATGCCATTTTCTGAGTGTAAGTGTAACAACTACCCTAAACTATGCAGAGCTTAGACTCAAGGACTGCCATTATGTAGCCACAATCTGCTGCTGACATAGGAATGGCAACTTCCCAGCCTGAACAAGTTTTGATTCCTGTTGAACATCAGTGATAGCCACAAAACAGTGGCAAAGAATCCATCAGCAATGAGCCCTGCTAATTCCTTAAGCTTTTAAATATTTATAATATTTCTCTATATTTGTTTTAGTCAACAGTCTCAGCTCTGTAATCCAAAGGATGGTTTATTTGCTTACAGATCTGGAAAGATTCAGAGGTCATAGTCCATTCTGGGGTTGGCTTCTGCCTTTGCTGTGCTTCTTCAGGGCATCCTGGGGCCAGGGACATATATAGTCCTCAAGGCCACGCCCCCAGCCACCCACCTCCAGGAATGACTGCCTCCAGAGCACAAAGTCCAAGGGACATTTTACTTTCAAACCATAACAATATTGTAAAGGAAATCCCAGACAGAGATTTCCAGGACTAGGACATTGGGAGTGGGGCAGATACACAACCAAGAGCCCATCTGTTTCCTCTAACCTAGTCATGTGGTTAGCACAGAGCAGCACAAAACACCAAGAGAGGGGCCAATGACACAAGAAGGAAGGGGTAAACCAAATATTTAACATAGCTAACCTGTAACCTTTGTAAAATTTGCAGGGTTCAGGGCAAGAATTCAATAGAAGACCTACATGACATATACCTAATTATTTGAAATATTTAAATCAAGTAACAAACTGTTAAATAAAATATTCATCTCCTTCCATAATAAATATGCCTTTATAAGAACCAGAAGAGTCACACTTTTAGTACAGAATTCCTGGACTGTGCTATCTCCAGTATTATCAGTGTAGGAAGAACTGCCATTATTGTTTTAGGCCCATGACCACAGGCAAGCCTGTATTCTCCTCTTCTGAGTTCCATCCACCACATAGCAGGATTCATCTCTGTACACTTGTATACCTATTCCCCCTGTACAGCTACCCCATTGCCACTTCAGAATACATACACCAACAGTTAGTCATCCAAAGGACAGACCCAATGTATAGAAGCATACTGGTGCTGGAAGTAGGCTTGAGGTCATTTGGATAAAGAATCCAGGAGTCCCAGTTATCTTGAAGATGAACTGGAATGAATAAGGTCTCTGAGTGTGCATATATTCCTCTAGACCCACAGACTGGGCTCTTTACTCTCCAGGAGTGAACATAGCAGGAAGAAGGTCAGCAGGGATTTCTAAATCATGAAGTGCAGGACAAGGATCCCACCTGACAGGACCTAATATAGATAATATATGGATAATTAGCATAGCATAAACACTGCCCAACCAGAAACAAATTAAGGATCTTCAAATCACACTAAGTAAGTTAGTTATCTACTTGTCCTGCCCTTTCCATTTAAATAATGGTGGCAAAGGGATCTATGTCTTCTGTCTCTACAAGTGGTTCTAGCCAAAAAGAATATGCATGACAGTACATTTTTAAATGTCAACACTGGTGACAAAAATGTTTACTGTGGATATATTACATTTACTTCACTTTTGTAGATATTAATTGAGCATCTACAAAGGGGAGAGTAATTCATACTTTAAAGAAGAAGGATAAGTAAAACTTTTTAAGCTTACAGTTACTCAGAACTTCATAATCCATGGGCTGTCCCAGAAAGGTGGGAAAATAGATACATAAATATAAAACATGTTAGTCTTAGTTAAGAATATGGGATATAGGTCTCAGAATCTGCAAAAGATTAGTTCTAGGATCCCTCAATATACCAAAATCCATAGATGCTTAAGACCCATATATAAAATGCCATAGTATTGTATATCATCTACACACATCTTCCCATATACTTTGAACTCTACATTGCTTATAGTACCTAATACAATGCAAATGCTATATAAATAATTATTATGCTGTATTGTTTAGAGAATAATGACAGAAAAGTCTTAGCGCAGACACCTTTTCAAGCATTATTGATCCACGGATGGTTTAATCTATGATGCAGAACCTATGGATATGGAGAGCTGACTGTACTATATTATGTATCAATCACACTACTTAATATATTACTAGTTTAAACCTCCTGTGTACTTTGTAGTGAGTTGATTTCCTCTAGAATAAATGGTCAAGATTTTAATTCCTGACACCTATAAATATGGCTTTATTTGGAAATTACTACAGATGTAATTTAGTTAAAGAACAAAATATGAAATTATTCCAGATTTAGGGTGGGCCTTAAAACCAATGACTGACATCTTTGAATATGAGAAAGAAGAGTGAAAGGCACAGGGTCGAAGGTCATATCTAAAGGAGGCTGATTTAGAGTTCTGCTGCCACAAACAAAGGAATACCAGGGAGTCACCACAATCAGAAGCTGGGAAGATTGTTCCCCCAGAGAATGGAGGGAGTATGGATGTACTGGAAACTTGATTTCAGACTTGTGGCCTCCAGAACTATCAGAGTATAAATTTCTGTTGTTTTAAGCAATTTAGTTTGTGTTAATCGTTTATGACAGTTGTAGAAAACTAAGAGTACCTTTCCAAATTGAATTACCCTCCCTCTCTCCATAAGACATAGCCACTGCCCTAAATAAGGTGTTTATCATTGTTATATGTGTCTCTCTAAATGCTACATATGTGGATCTCTCCTGTGCATGCCTTTTACTGCATATATATTAATCCATAGCTAATATTTTAGTGTTTTGTGTATTGCTAAACTTTGTATATATGCCATCATAAAATTTGTACTATCCGAAATTAGTTTTTTCCCTTGCCCATTTATTTCCACTGTGATCACCCAATCCTTGCCCCTCTGGGAGGCTTGTTTCTATGTCCCAACCCTCAGAAAGTCTAGTTCCATCCACAAAGTCTATTCCAACCTTTATTGTCCTGTTCAATCGACCTGAAACAGTCTCAAGTGAATTAACACTGGTGAAACTCGGAATTTTCATCCCATTGCTCTAAACCAGTGATTCTCAAACCTTTTAATGTGCTTCAGAATCCACTGAAGAATATCTATAAACTCTGATTGCTGGCCCACCTTCAAAATTTCAGATTCACTAGGTCTGGAATGGTCTTGGGTATTTGCATTTCTAATAAGTTTCCATCTGGTTTCCAGGCAAGCTGGGTCATTCATCAGTTTCTTTCAATAAAATGCAGTGGAGGGTAGACCTCCATCTCTCTTTATGTATATTGTTTCACTTGAAATTTTAATTAATTGAGTATAATAAGAGAACTGCAAACATAAATGAATATTATTCCCTTTAATAACTGGTAGGCCAAAGCAAAAAGACAAATCGATAGTTTTTTTTTTCTTTATTTTGAAACCGAGTCTCACTAAGTTGCAGAGAGCCTCACTAGGTAGCTGAGGCTGGCCGCGAACCCGGATCCTCCGGTCTCAGCCTCCCAAATGCTGGGATTACAAGCGTGCGCCACCACGCCCGGCAAATCGATAGTTTTGAGTCAATGTTATTTATAAACAAAAAACTTTACCTCATTAGTTTCAAAGTTTTATTTTTGACCTGGAAAAGTGATATCAGATATGTCTAAAAAGTATAGCAGAAGAGTCATAGAACAGTGGGTATAACTTTTAGGGTGATGAACTTCAGAACAAAACCAGTGTTGATAAATTTTCTCATGTGCTACTGAAAGTCAGAAAAAGCTCAAAGTTGTGACAATTTCAGTTCAATTTCTTCCTGTATTTCTCTGCCTTCAAACTGTAAGAATAAATAACAGATAATTAACAATTGTGCACCATTAACATGTACCAGTGACTTTCTAAATCTAAGAAAACAGCCAATCCAATTTATATCTGTTATCTCAATAGGTGAAATCAACACATTGTCCTCATGGAACCCAGATCCTGAGGTATAGGATTACTTATGCATAATCTAAATTCTATCCTCTGATCAAAGAAACTTCATTTCATACTTTCCAAACACCAAAAAATACTAGGTTTTGAGAAACTGTTCTGTTTTTCTAAGGTTTTTAAGAGTATCTTTCCCTATACCCCAATATGATGTAAAATTTCAATGCACCAAATAAAAAAAAAAGATTTTCTTTTCATTGAAAAAGCATATGATCTATCCATAAACCATACTCTTAAGAGTATGGCCTACTTGAATCCACAGCCTTCCTATCGTTAAAAGGAGAGAAAAAAATATATGTGATATAAATGAACTTAATTATGAATTTAATGATAAAATAATTTTCCTCTGACTAATTTTCTTATGACTGTCATATAAAATACATATTTAAAACTGTTAAATAGCCAGGCGTGGTGGCACATCCTTGTAATCCCAGTACTTGGGAGGTTGAGACAGGAGGACTGCAGGTTTGAGGCAAGCCTCAGCAACTTGGTGAGACCCTGTTTCAAAATACAAAATAAAATAGAATAGGGGTATAGCTCAGAGGTAGAATGCCCCTGGATTCAATCCCCAGTATCACAAAAATATTTAAAACTGTGTAACTACTTAGGAATCAATAATTGTGATACGACCCAGTATCACAAAAATATTTAGAACTGTGTAACTACTTAGGAATCAATCATTGTGATACTACTTGAAATACTTCTGTGAGTAGTTACATCATCAAAGACATTATTTCCAAAGTTAGTACAAGAAACTCTATTTCTGTCCCTAAGTGATGAAGGTACAACACATATATGTACCAGTTACTTTAGATACTTATTCTGGTTAATGGTATTTAAAACAAATATTGGTATCAGACACAAGATCTGATAAATTTTCTACCTGAGAAGTCTTATAACTCTAGCTCAAAGAATGAAAGTGAGTAACATTTAAGAACATGCTGCATTCTGTACTATCTAGAATACAAGTACATTAATAATCTTAAACTGAATTCTAGATCTAAAATTTTTGGGGTTTTTTGTTTTGTTAATAATTTACCAAGGAAATTAAAAAAAAAAAACAGATATATTGTTGGGACTGGTTGGGTTATACACAGAGCTAAACTACTCAGACTTTAGGGACTGCTTTCTGCTGGGTCTGGATCATTGTCTGGTTCCTCTTCTGAATTTTCAATTTCTTCCTCATCTTTCTCCTTCTCATCTCCTGCTTCTTGGGCCTCATCACCAGAGCTTTCAAATATACATTCACTTACTTTAATAGTGAATAATAATACAGACTTTGGTACCAGAAATTCTCAGAGAAAATATCCCAATTTGTAATTAGAAGTAACAAGTACTGTACTCTAGGGACAGAAGTAGGTTAAAAAGAAAAAAAGTAGCTGGTCACCTTTCCAATGGTTGATACAATACATGTGTGTCCTTCACATTTCTGCTGGTTGATAGTTTTCACAGTAATATTTCCCCCTTTCCAGTAAATATTAACCCCAGGGCAGTGATTATTTCTGACAAGAAGGGACTCAAAATTGTATTGTGAAGTTCATTGTTTCCTTGACATGTTTTTTTTGTTTTTGTTTTTGTTTTGTGTGTGTGTGGTACTGGGTATTGAACCCAGGGGCATTCTACCTCCGAGCTACACCCCTAGCCCCATTTTTTATTCTTTATTTTGAAACAAGGTCTCACTAAGTTGCAGAGGGCCTCACTAAGGAGGTGAGGCTGGCTGCAAACCTGCGATCCTCCTGTCTCAGTCTCCCAAGTACTGGGATTATAAGTGTGTGCCACCACACCCAGCATCCTTGACCTCTTAAAATTTAATTATTATATTTTAG
>PVLC010011098.1:0-48223 GCA_004027655.1 Graphiurus murinus
ATCAAAGTCAATCACTAAACTGACCAGGAGATAGGGGGAGGGTGGGTGGGAATTGGGGAAGGGTTAATGAGAAATATGTGCATGGATGTCTTTACCTGTACTAGTTTGTACCCAACAAAAATGTGTAATTAACCCGGTTGTACCCAAAAAATGTATAAAATTCCATGCCAAAAAATTAAAAAAAAAGAAATAAAAAATTTAAAAAAAAAAAAAAAAAAAAAAAAAAAAAAAAAAAAAAAAAAAAAAAAAAAAAAAAAAAAAAAAAAAAAAAAAAAAATAAAAAAAAAAAAAAAAAAAAAAAGAAAAGGGCTGGGGAAGTAGCTCAGAGGTGGAATATTCTGGGTTCAATCCCCAGTACCACAAAACAAACAAACAACAAAAACAAAGAAAATGTCCCAGTGGACAGAAATGCTCCTGACAGTGAATGATTTTGGGGTGCAGAAGATATTAGGGAGCAATGCTTCCAAGTTGAATTCTCTTATTATTAATAAGCTGCATTGACAGGACAGGAAACAGACCATTAAATGCTAAGTGTGAGCACCAGGGGGCCTCTTCAACAGTTTAAGAAGAATCCTTTATTTTCTGAAATGAAAAAGTAAAAAGAGCTGAGTAACTAACTGAAGATATAATAGAACCACAGAGCTCCAGGGATATTTAAATCCTCAGCTAAGGCAGCTGTCTAGGGAGCCCTTTACCCCTTGTGTCCCATCAGGCTATATATGGGACACCTAAAAAATGTTGTAGGACATCTATTAAATTGCTTGATTTATATCTTATAAGTGACCTATAGGTAGGCTGATGGACATAATGGGTTAATCCAGTGAAGTCAATACCTAAAAATTAACCATCACAGGAAGGGTAGAAATTACACTCTGAAGGAATTATAAGAATTAGCTAGCTTGTATGGTTTAAAATGAGGGAATTAACCCTGGAGTTGGATTTTGATTTTCTTTAATGCTTCTTATAATTCCTTATAAGAAATTAATTGTTAGCAACCAATTTTTTCAGTCTATATCCTAGAATATTTTTATTTCCTATTCATTTTGAAGGCATAAATTTTCTGGATGTAGAATTCTTGTTTAACAGTCTCCTCCACCCCCCTTCCCCCACAACACTTTGAATATCATTTCACTGCACTCTGGCCTACTTTGTTCCAGAAGAGAAATCAGTAGTTATTCTTTTTGTGGTTTTCTTGTACATGAGTCACTTTTCTCTTGCTGATTTCAATATTTTATCTCTGTCTTTGGACTTCAATAATTTAACCATGATGAGGCTAGGTGTGGGTTTATTTGTATCTGATCCTGCTTAGGCTTCATTAGCTTTTTGGATGTTCAGACCAATGTTTTTCATACAGTTTGAAAAGTTTAAAAGTTTAAAGTCTTCATTTTCTTGGATTTTTTTCCTGCTACTTTTGATCTTCTCTTTTCAGTCTTTAAGCCTCTCACTGCATATACATTGATATGCCAGATATTAATTTTTCCTTGGTTATTTTTATATGTTTTCTTTCTTTCTTTCTTTCTTTTTTTTTACTGATCTATCTTCAAATTCACGGATTCTTTCTACTGCCATATCAAATCTCTTGCTGATACTATCTAGTGATTTTTTCTGCATGGTTTTGAAAATTTCAATACCCAAATTTCCACTTCTAAAAGGTAAGTCCTCTCTTATGATTGAGAATCTCCATTTGATGATTCATTGTTATCATACTTTAAACATGGTTTCCCATATTTCTTCAAATATTTCTAATAGCTGTTTTGAAGTACTTTCTTCTAAATCCAATACCTAGAAACACTTCAAGTTTTTTTTTCTTTTTACTTTCTGCTTTATTTCTGTGCTTATGCTTTTCTGTTTCTTTGTGTGCCTGATAGTTTCTGCTGAGATTCAGATATTTTATATAACACATGGGAACATTTCTGGATTATGATTTTTCTTTTCCCTGAAGGCTGTTTGTTTGTTTGTTTGTTTGTTTGTTTGAGAAATTTTTATTTGTTCACTCTTTTGAGTAACTTCCCTGGGCTAAATCTGTGAAATTGGTCTGCTTTGTGGTTTGTGACTGATGCTATCTCTGCTTTAGCATGTTGGTTTTGCTTTGTTTAATATTCTCATTTTTATTTTTAAGCTGACCTCCTTGGAGTCACCCATCTTTCTGCATTGATTTTGTCAGGCATCATGTGGATGGAGGTTGTGCCCACTCACTTCAAGATGATGCATTTGTGGTGGGTAGAGGGAGGAGTGTCCAAAGTTCACATCATTTTCATTTTCAAGTATGCCTAAACTTTCATTCTATGCAGTTTTGTTTTCTTTTGTGTCTTCTGTGCACATCTGTTCACCTTCAGGGTTGGCCAGGCACGCATGGCTGGTTAGAATTTTCTCTGGTATCTGCTGCACATTCACACAATTAATCAAGAAGCATGCCTTCTCCAGCAAAGGCTACAACCTCAGAAGGCTAGAATTGTGAGCCTTACCTACTCCACTGCTGTCTGTGACAGTCATGTCTACTGACAATGCTACCGGCTGTGGGCTTTTCCTACCGCACTACATTGAGTGCACTCCTCACCAGGAAGAGCAGCTACTGGTCTTTATGATTGGCTGGAAAGTATTGGTGCTGAACCTGGAGACATGGGAGCAACCCAAGTCCAGAACACCACAGATTCCCAGGATCCCTGCCCAATGTTAAGCAGATTTTCAAGTATAAATACTTCTTAAATTGTTCCATGCTTTTGTTCATTTCCAGATTCCTAAAATAAAATTACGTTTCCCAATTTCATCCAGCTTTATAATTGCTTTTTTAGGAAGAGCATTTTTCAATCTCCTCAACTTGGCCATAGCTAGGAGTCCCACCTCTATTATACATTCTTAATTATTATTTCTAATGCTAGCCTTTTTCTCCTTTACATCTACACTGAAGTTGAAGTGATCATTTTTATTTTGAAACAGGGTCTTGCCCAGTTGCTGAGGCTGGCCTGGGACCTGTGCTTCTTCTGTCTTAGACTCCCAAGTACTAGAATTACAGGCATATGTCACCATACCTGGCATGATTGGCTACTTATGCCATTACTGTTTAATTCTCTCCTCCAGTAGAATATCAGCTCCATGGGAGAAAAGATTGTAGCATTATGTTCATTTCTATATTCTTGGCACTGAGACCAATACCTATTATTAGTACAGAGACCAATGTCTGCAAAATGCTTGTTAAATGATTGAAAAGAGGCCAGTAAACCTTTCTGTGAAGGGCCCAGTAGTAAATATTTAAGGCTTTCTGGGCCATATAATCTCTGTTACAACTATTCAACTCTGCCATAAAAGTGCAAAAACAGCCACAGAAAATATGTAAACAAATAAGCATGGCCTCAGTCCAGTAAAATCTTACTTATGAAAGCCAGTGGCTGGGCTGCGTGCTATAGTTTGCAAATTCTTGGATTTAATGAATGAATGGGAGAATGATAAATGATTGTAAAATGTTTCAATGAATTGAAGTAAACTCAGACTAATAGTTCCTTTGTAAATAATTTAAAGCCATTTTCTTTACCTTTGGTCTGAGTATTATAGTTGGAATCTTAAGTGTCCTCAAAGGTTCCTGTCCCAGCTGATGGTGCTACTGGGAGGTGGCCTAGAAGGAAGTGAGGTCATTGTGTGTGCCCTTGAAGGGAATATTGCAATGCTGACCCCTTTTTTTCTTTTTCTGCTTTCCAACGACCATGTGATGAACAAGTCTACTTTGTCATTCACTTCTGCCATGATACACTGCCTGGCCCCCGGCCTGAGAGCAAAGGAGCCAGGCAACTATGGGCAGAAAAGTCTAAAGCCCTGATCCAAAGTAAGTCTCTCCTCCTTAAATGTTGATTATTTTAGATATTGTGCCACAGCAATGGAAAGATGACTAATACACCAAGAAAAACAAGTAATTAGCATTTTTTCACATAATGATTTGCTATCAGAAGTAAAAATTGTATCATTTATATTTTAATTAATTAATTAATTAATTTATTTATTTTGTGGCACCAGGTAACCAACTCAGGGGTGTTCTGTCTCTGAGCTACATCCCTGACCCTATTTTATTTTTTTATTTGGAAACAGGGTCTCACTAAGTTACTACACTCTGGTCTCAAACCTCCCAAGTACTGAGATGACAGATGTGTACCACTGCACCTGGCTGTATTCTAATACTCACCAGAATTGTCATTGAGGTCACAGAGAATCTGGGGTCCTCTTTGCCTCTTTTTCCTTTAGCCTTCCATTTTCTTTTCTTACTTTTCATGGTTTCACATGATTTATGGCACAAGGTTAGCCAAATAAATGAAGATGTTGATTAACATAGTAAAAGGACAATTTACTCAATGTGCTGAGCATTATAGTAAGGAACTGTGAAAAAATGCCAGTTTCAACATTACAATCTATATTTTGAAGTTTGGCTTACTTGGCATCAGACTTTTTCTTGCTTTTAACTACTTAATAACACCATGTTTTATATTTGGTATTGTATCTTTCTTTCTATTAAACTACTTAATGTCATGTTTTACATGAATGCATTTACTTTTTAAGCAATGTATCCATTGAAATAAATAAGAATTGGTACATTATTAGCATGCTCCTTAAGCATTCTGTATTATTGTATTTTGGTCTATGAATTGACATGTATAATTGCAAAGAAACTCAACTTTAGTCAAGAAATACTTTATAACTACTAGGAAACACATAGTATTGTCAACACAATTCATTATAAAACTGGATTAGTAGTCCTATATTTGCATAAAAAAGGAAGCAGTCTATTGGAGCTAATCAGAAACATCTGAGCACACTTACACACATTTAATTTATAGACTTTAACCTTCTCTTATTTCACTTCCAAGAAGTTCTCTTGTCATTTAAGAAATAAGATATCTTTTCAACATTTCTATTGGAAATATTTTTCATGAAGAAAAATTATTCTTAATTACTTCATAAATTTTTAAAAAGTATTTAGATCCAATGTTTTACTAATCAAGAAACACATAGCAAGAGTTAATGTAACAGAGATTTCATAACCAATGCCAAGAAGAATTTGATGTTATATGTAAAATTACTCTCTTATCTTCGAGAAATTTGAGAAAAGACTCAAGGAAAGCAAGAAGAGATTACCTGGATGATATTGCCTCTAGCAATCTTAGGAAATGGCCAGTGATCTCACATTGATACCAGGTATCTGAAGATCAACTGATTCACAATAGGCAGCTGAATTGATAATTTGTTTTATCCTCACTGTTCCTTTTTTTTTTTTTTTTTGCAGTACTGGGGATTGAACTCAGGGGCATTCTACCTCCGAGCTACACCCCCAGCCCTATTTTTTTATTCTTTATTTTGAAACCGGGTCTCGCTAAGTTGTGGAGTGCCTCACTAGGTAGCTGAGGCTGGCCTCGAACCCGGATCCTCTGGTCTCAGCCTCCCGAATGCTAGGATTACAAGCATGCGCCACCACGCCCAACTTCTCACTGTTCCTTTAAATGTACTTATTAGAGCTTAGTGGAAGGCTATCCTAAAAATTCAACAATTAGTCTTGGGATTCTGCATAAACAAAAACTATTTATCATGAGATTCAACAAATACCACATAAAGGATCTAGGAGTTGCTAATTAAAAAGAGAGCCACATGTCTATACCTGCACAAAAGATATCCCGAGCGGATTGCTTCTTTCAAGCAAATATGAATGCACACAAATTGAGATAGTGCTCCTTATTATATAGTGGCTTTTCTGAAATCTCTCTTCTTTCATGAACCATTTGAAGGTGACTAAAACAGAAAACTTTGAATGTATTTTGCCTTCCCTGTCATAACTTGAGGCAGAACGAGATGCCCAGATCAGCGCAAATAACACAAGGATAGTCTTTGATCCCAGGGAAGGTGGCAAAAGATAAGTGCAGACAATTGAGTAGACCCTGAACTCCCCCTTCTTTCCTTCCTCTCCCCCACTCCACATTCCCAAAACAAGTGATTACAACTGAGGGAGCAGCTCTTAGAGAAGAAGAGTGCTGGAGTATAGGATGGGAATGCTTCAGAGATGGATTTGGTGGCAAATGGGGAGGCCAGATTGTAAAGTCTGTAGTGTTTCTTAAGAGCATTGTGCATTCCCTTTAAGACTAGGAACAAAAATCAACTCTCTTGATTCCCTATCTTGATCAACATAATTTTGGAGTTCTAGCCATGAAATAGTGCAGTAAATAGGAGATTAAAGATTGGAAAGGAGCCGGGCGTGGTGGCGCACGCTTGTAATCCCAGCATTCGGGAGGTTGAGACCGGAGGATCCGGGTTCGCGGCCAGCCTCAGCTACCTAGTGAGGCACTCCGCAACTTAGTGAGACTCGGTTTCAAAATAAAGAATAAAAAAAATAGGGCTGGGGTTATAGCTCGGAGGTAGAATGGCCCTGAGTTCAATCCCCAGTACCGCAAAAAAAAAAAAAAAAAAAAAAAGATTGGAAAGGGAGAAAGTGAACAATCATTATTTGAAAATAATAAGTAATTTACCTTAAAAAATTGAGTCAACTGAGAAATTATTATAACTAATAAAAGTGTATACCATGTATCCTTAACCCACACTATATCTTTACATGAGCAATAACAGACTAGAAAATGTACTAGCATCAAGATATCCTCCATCAAAGAATTTTTAAAAGCCTGTGAAGTATATATTCATATATAATAAAAAGTTTTATTTTTTCTTTTGCCATTTTCTTTCTATTTTATAGTGGTTATATAATGTCATAATGGTTAACATCAAAAGGCACTTCATAAGTAGGATTGTTAACAGACTGCAGGAGGAATAGGCATCACTCAGAAATGGAAATAATTTAACAAAAATCCACAAAACTTTTATGCACAAAACTTTAAAACATTTTTATAGGACATAAAAGAAAGCCCAAACAAATAGAGAGCCATGCCATTTTCATTAATGGGCAACTAAATATTATAACAATGCAAGTTATCCAAAATAATTCTATAAGTTTGATGTGATTTTAATAATAAATCCAGGAGTATTTTTAAGGCTTTCATCAAATCTACTTAAAAATGCATATGGGAAAATAGAATTCCACTGATAAAATCCTTCAGTGACCTGTCTCATAATGGGACCCAGATGCTTGCTGTGTTCCGACTTACCCCTCTTTAGATTCCTATTTTACTACCTGAGAGAGTTTTGACCACTCATGGTACCAGTTACTCTATATGATAGCCTTAGTAGCCACCAACATAATCCTGTTAACTATTTTGAGTGGAAAAGGGTTTATTAAAGGATATGAATAGTTATATGAATCATTGGGAGGGCTGACAGGCTCTTAAGTTGAGTATCCACAGCATCTATCCCAACGCCTCCTGGTCTCCCCAACTGCATATTCCCCCCTAATAAGATGTAACTTCTCTCACACAAATCAAAATGAATTCAACCTTCCTGCAAAAGTATATCTCCAAAGCTCAACATTGTCAAAGCAAGATGCCATTGTATGCCCATTAAATTATCAAAAATTAGAAAGATACTATTCAATGTTTAATGAGAATTTGAGGAGACAGCAAGTCTCATGTATTATCAGTGAAGATTAAACATGCTTGGCTGTTCTAGAAAACAAGAGTAGGTATTAAAATGCTCAGTAGAATTAGGAATGCATAGCCAGGCATGGTGGCACATGCTTATAATCCCAGTACTTGGGAGGCTGAGACAGGAGGACCTGGGTTCGCGGCTAGCCTCAGCTACTTAGTGAGGCCCTCCACAACTTAGTGAGACCCTGTTTCAAAATAAAGAATAAAAATTAGGGTTGGAGATGTAGCTCAGGGGTAGAATGCCCGTGGATTCCATCCCCAGTACTGCAAAAAAAAAAAAAAAAAAAAAAAAAAAAAAAAGAATTAGGAATGCATATATTACTCTGAGGTACCACTCCATATCTTGAAGAAACTCTCTTAAAGATCCAAGAAAGGTGTATAAGGATATCCATTATCGTGTTGCTTGTTATAGTAGAGAGTTGGAGGTCATGTAGGTGTCTTTGCTGAGTAATGATAGAAAATGGCAAATGTACCATGAATTACTACAAAGCAGTCAGAAACAATGCATTTGGTGCACATAGAAACACATGGGTGGATCTCAAAAGCATAATGTTGTCTCCGAAGTGGAGACAAAACTATATATACTGCAATGTCATTATATAAGTAAATATAAGCACATAGACAATGTGTATTTACAAGTATCCAATCACCGTCAAGGGCATATATCAAACACATTGGAAGGTAACTATGATTACAATGCACCAATTAAAAAAATAAAACTAAAAAAAGAATGAAAATGGGGTTTGGAAATAAAGTAAAAAAATTAATTAAAAAATGAGGGACCTTACATGTGTGCATGAAGATGGTGTGCCCCACACAGACAAATGGGGTTAATTTGATTCCATGATGTGTTTTTTTTTAAGGAGTAGACATTCTATAATAATGGTATCCCATTCCCCCTTGGTTAATTATAATAATTAAAAATTCAAAAATTGCTCCAAAGGTACAGATGCATTTCACTTTGGAAACAATCCTGACTCATTTATGTCTCTAAGGAGACTTCCCCTAAACACTTCAGTCTTATTCCTCTCCAAGCTACTTATTTTCATGATTCCATTGAATCTTGACAAAAGAAAAGGGAGGTTAGAACAATCTTTCAAAACCTTGAAAATGATTCTAATTGCTCTAAATGCAGGCAAAGTTACTGGTTGCCTAATAGCCATTTAGAGCTCCTCTTGGATAGCAGACAGCCATTCTAGGCTATAAAGGTGGTTTCAAAGAAATGTTCCTTTTGACAGAAGGAAGACACTGGAGAATTCATATGCTATTTTAGCTGACTCTGTGATTGCAATCACACAAATCACTACATTCCAGAGAGATCCCATGAACAGAATGTTTTTCCATTTCAGTCCTTCAAGGTAAAACATTATCTTTTAATTTTATATGTACTCCAGAGGATCAAGAAATGATGGAATGTGAACTATAATTATAATAGCATTGCTAAATATTCCTTGATGGTCAGAAGTAAGAATAGGAGAAAGAGAAGGCCTTTATCCTTGGTGCCATTAAAATACTCATTAGAATTTTCAACATCTATTGGATTGGTTTTCCTTTGTTTTACCGTCTCCTGCAATTTCACTACATGAGTTAATGCTGCAGAGTAAGATAATGACTGTCTTCTACAAGCCATGTAGTGCTACAGAACTGGAATTGGGCAGTGTAGAGAACTGGAAGGAAATTGGAAGGCAAATGGACTGCAGATTTGTCATATATTTTCCAGATGTTCATTCTGGCCTTCTCTTCTTTTCTTTAGGACTTTTATTTATGCACATGTAACACCAGGAGGAAGCAGATATGTAAACAGTGACTATCTTTTGGGCCATTCAATTTTGGCTTTATATTTTCATCTATGCTGATGACTGCTGGAAACGTTTTCATTCCATTTCGGTGGTCCAATTTAAATGCAGAATATCACACAAGGGATGATCAGAATGGATACCCCAAGTGAAAGCTTCTATAGTCAGTAATGCAGATTTAATTGCTCAGGAAGCACTAGCCTGGGAAACTTAGCTTATCCAGGCTTCCTGAGGACTGATTACTGCTATAGCATCTGCTGAGTTCTGGCTTGTGGCCTCCATTTGCTACCAAAGAAAGACTACCTCTTAGGAGAAGAGCAATGTTTAGTTATTGAAAATAAAATTTTGTGTTTTTAGAAAACAAGTTTGCAAGATCTGAGCCCACTGGCTATTAGAAATATTTCTCCATATAAGCAAGCCTCAGTGTCCCCAGGCTACAGGCCTCTCCCAGGTCTCAGACTAGCCAAAACCCAGGTCAGAGCACAAAGCCTCAGGATTTGTGCCTGCCTCAACACCAGATCTGTAACTCTGGCCGCAGACACCTGGCCAGCATCTGTAGAGACACCCTACAGGCTTGCTTAGTGCTAGGCTGGTCTTTGCACTCAACCCTCCAGGCTGGTCACTATAACTTTAAGCTCTAGTAGATCCAAGGTCCAGGATTGTCACACTAGACACCAAGAACACACAGTGGACAAGGACAGTGTCTTCAGAAAATGATGTTTGGAAAGCTGGATATCTAGATGTAGAAGAATGAAATCAAACTTTTATGTCATGTACAAAATAAACTCAGAAGTGATTAAAGACTTAAATAGTAGACCTAAAATTATAAAACTGCTAGGAGAAAAAATAGGGGAGACACTCCTAACATTGATTTGGGCAATGATTTTTTTTACATGATTCCCCCAAGCATAGGCAACAAAACCAAAAATAGACAAATGAAATTGCATCAAACCAAAAAAGCTTCTACACAGCCAAGGAAATAGCAGAGTGAAAAGGCAAACTAGGAGCCAGGTGTGGTATAGTACATCTGTAATCCCAGTACTTGGAAGGCTTAGACAGGAGGAACACAAATTCGAGGCCAGCCTCAGCAGCTTAGCAAGGCCCTCATTAACTTAGTAGTGACCCAATTTAAAATTTAAAATAAAATAGGGCTGAGGATATAACTTGGAGGTAAAATGTCCTTGGGTTCAGTCACTGGTACCAAAAAAAAAAAAAAAAAAGAGAGCTATCTACTGCACAACTGTTACTTAATAACAATATATCAATGCATTATATCTTGAAAATCACTTAGTCAATTTTAAGTGTTCTTATCATAAAAATGACAAATATGTGAGGTAATATATATCTTTATTAGCTTACTTGAGTAATTCTACAAAGTATACATATTTGAAAACCTCATGTTGTACATAAGAAATATTTATAATTTTGTTAAGATAAATAAAATAAAACATTCCTGCATGCAATAAAAAAGATACTCCAAGATAATTTTCTTTCCAGAATCATTTCCTCAGGAATGAATATTATAAGAGATAAGAGAAAATTATAATAAATTAAAAATCATAGTTGAAACTGGACTCTTTTCTGTAAAACCTTCTTGAACATTCTGCCATTGAAAACTCCTTTCCTCTTCATTATATTTCCTGCCTTATATCTCGACATGGTCATAAGTAGTGCTTTCATTTGCAGATCTGGACAACATTTGCTAAAAACATGTTGTCACTTATATTCCACTGTTACTAAGCATGAAGCTAAAAATAAATGAGAGATTCTAGAGATATGAGTAATTCCACAGTCTTATGGTAAATGGCAGCAGACTCTGTTGATCATGGTGTCCTGGTCATAGAGAGATAGAACGTAATATCAAAATTGTTTGGGTGAGAATCTTCTGTTCTTTCTCTTCTAGACAGTAAATAACTTATACTATTCAAATCCTTAAATATTTTTGTGCTCACATTTTCCAAATACTTAAGGCTGCTATTCTAAGATAGTGGGAACCAACCTAATCTGTCATCTTATCTTTCTTTAATAATGGAACCCAGACTGCTGCAATCAACTAAAAGCAGAATTCAGAGGTTGCCATTTGAGATCATATCATGTTTCTAATGGGAGGAGTACAACTTCCAAAGCCCAGGCCTCAAATTCACAGCCATTCACAGTTAATGACCCTGGACATCTGAGATAATCATAAATACACAGGAACACATTTGAGCCAAAAAGTTGAGACTGTTCTACAACATTAAAAATATGCTGTAGTTAGCTGAATGATGGTATCTGCCTGAAGTGAAAGAACATTAAAAAAAAATTTTGAAGGGCGTCCTCTCTATATCTATCATGCATTTCAAAGCTAAGGCAAGGTTACTAGCATTGATTTTTAAGCATCCATCATTTTCACTTGTAATACCAGGATAAATGAAGTTGAAATGCAAGAAATTATAAAGGCCTAGTTTAGTGGGCCCTTAAAATATTACATAATTGATTAATATGTATTACTTTATTTCATCCGTGTGTGTGTGTATGTTTGCATGCATACGTGCACACGCTAGAAGTTAGTTGAACAAATTTGATAGCTAAATCATCCTGAAGGGCTGGGATGTGTTGGATAGGAGCACCATCTTCATGGAATGGGTCTCAGATTCAGGTCAATCTGGTAAGGTCAATAGCAGAGTTTGTTATTACACATTGCAAGGACAGAGAATGTTGGTAGGGGCCAAGACCATAACTAGACGGATGGGGGAACATAAATTAAACCTGAGGGGTGAATGAAGAAATCAACAGCATGATTATCCAGAAAACACTCGTCCTAGAAAAACATGGCAATTGAGGGTGCAATGGCTTGCTTGATGTGAAGACTGGCATGCTGTGAGCTAAGTAGATACAGTGCAGTGACCCAAATTTGGGAGGAAGGGAAAGTTTTGATAGGTTTGTGGAGCAAATTTCAGGTGATCCCTTAGAAATTTAAATTTGCTTCTTTAGATCTTGATTCTCATTGAACCATTTTCTGAAACTGACCTCAGAGGTTGTCCATTTTCTCTGTCCCCAAGGACCCTGATAACTCAGAAGACGGTGAGGCAGCCTCTTGGGATTTCCTAACTTATTTCGATCCTAGAAAAGCCTCTGATTTGGGTGTCTTTACTAACATACAAAAAAAAAAAAAAAAAAAGAGAGAGAGAGAATAGGAAAAAGAAAGAGAAAATGAAAACAAAGAAAGAAAAAGAAACAGGGCCACCACAAATCCAGATCTGCTAGTTTTCATGTCTTAGAGACACTTTGGTGGCCTCTGAGGACAGCTTCATCTTATTCTTAGAAGATCTAGGTTTAAGTTTCATTGGCAAGGGCAGAAATCCAGGGACTGGTACTATATCCAGGTTTTCAATCTGAATCAAGTGATTGCAAGGCTAAGCAATATACAGCAAGCAGAAGGGTTTTGAGACTAAATATTAACCATCCTCCTCACCCCCGACCAATCCCTAATCTTAGATGGAGCTGAATAGCCCAGGATAGAGTATCTGCCTACCATTATTACTGCTTTGGTTTGATGAAGAGGGTATGTACTGGTGTTCTGGCTGCTTGAGCCGGAGGTGATCTGTAAGTGAAATAAAGTATAGGGCCTGGTACCTCCTTTTCTGGCTGAGATTCTGGGAGGTTTATATTTACTCTGGGCTGCAGTACTTAGTTAAAACAATGGAACAGGGATTTGGGCTCTCCTGAATTGAAGGGAAATTTCTAGAAGGAGAAGTTTTTCTCAGAGAGGATTTTTGGCTTTGGCTGGGGTCAATTTGGTCAGTACAAATAGAGCACGCATGTCAGTGGTGAATGGAACAAAGTAGTTGTTCTTATTTCCTGAATACTAGTGAAAAGAAATGACTTCAGGAACTCACAAGGAATGCTGACAGTAGTGAGGTGACATGAAGACTGATATCTCAGATTCAGACCATTATGAATTTATGTAACTCAAGGCCAAGAAACAGTGACCATGAGTTTGGTATTAAGATATGATCCATTGCCTAGGTCTCTTAATCTTATATACAACTAGTTGTAACCAGGGTGTCCAATGTTTATGCTTATTTCTACCTGGCACAGGATAGTATGTGGTGTTGAGATTTTTTTTTTTCTGCTTCTGGAGATTATTTAGGCATGTAGGCATTTCAGTGAGGATAGAATCCACTAAATTTTCCAAGGCCAAGTAAAAATAGGAACTTATCCTTGACGTGAGACTCCTGGTCTACCTCCATGTTGAAATGCAGGGAGGGATACTCGATTTATGCTTCATACTAAAACTGGAAGTAGAGTGGGAGGTAGGACAAGTCTGCAGAAAGTAAGAGACAATATATTCCTCCATTGGATGCCTATTGAGTCAAGTACTTGGGGACCTACCCCAAGTCACCTAGAACGAGGGGAAAAGAAATAGAGAAATATAGCTTAGTGAGAATTTGTTAGGAGGCAGTATGAACAATTTCCTTAGAATTACAATTACAGACTTCAGACAAAACTAGAGAGGCTTCAGGAGGCTGGGATTGCTGCATATGTAACAGAGAAATACGACTTGATGCCAATAAATGGAGAACAGCTTGAACAAGCAGTAGAATCTTGAAAAAGATTTCCAGTGCCTGGAGGTGCTACTTGGGATTGACTTTCCCACCAAGAGGACCTGCAGAACCTCTATGCCACTTACATGGAATCTAAGGACACTGAGTTAAATTGGTAGTAAAGTCCAGTTGCTCGGGTCTGCTAAGTGGGCCCATCTATTTCTTATCTTGCAAAATAACTGGGGTTCGAGGAAGGATTGGAGGGAAATATTTAAGAAGAAGCTAGATCAATTTTTAAAAATTCAACTGGTTAATTAGGTGCAGATACTGATAAAGAAATTTTCATTTCATCCTCAAGATCTTGGAACAGACATAAACAGAAAGATGCTTTGGCACTAACAAAGGTTCATCCTGGGAACTTGGGCCATCATGATTTCTTTGAAGGGGAAAATATGTTAATTGAATTTCCAATCTAAGTATCTTTTACTTTAAGCTTCACACTGACATAGTCATTGCCTTGGGAGTTTGCAGCCAGGGGCTGAGTGGAGGCAGTGCATCCAAATGTGAAACAAATGCCCATGAAGCTTGAGTGAAATGAAAAGAATGAATCTCTTTCATGGATTCAAAAGCTTTACATTAAGTATCCGGCCTAATTTTTAACCATACTTAAAGAAGGCCCACCATCTAAATTATTCTAAATGTTTTTATGAAGTAATCAATAAATATAAAGAAATATGATTATATAGTCCAATCACACTTTTTTCTTTAGAAAGGATGTATACATATATAGGCAAAGAAAATTATTAGAAGTCTTTTCTCTAAAATATTTAATAGAATTTATTTCTGTACATGGTCATTTTGGGATAATTCTACTTTTTAATTTGGTTTTTAAACTTCCCTTCAACAAGAATTCATGATATATAAATATGAGAAATTTTACAAAAATGTTTTAAAGGATTAAATGAAAAAAAGAAAGCCAACCCACAATTTAAGACTTAGTTTGGAAGTGATATCAGTCAAATGACAAAATAAAAGATCCTCAGAGCATCCCCCCCATAATTGGCAGTCATCCACAGACAAAAGTCTTCTTTGAGGAGCTTTGAGAAATAGGTAGGGGGTTACAAAATCACAGGGGAGCTTAAGACCAAAAATGACCACTTTGAAAATATAGGCCTGCACTCTGGCTGCAGGCTTGCTGACCATGGACAATACACAATCCTGTTTTCCTGTGATCTTGGCTGTAACCCTGGTTGGCTACTATCCTGCTATTATCCTATCTACCAAGGGACTTAGAAAGAGCTATACCTATTCTTGCCCCTGGCAACAGCCCTGATTATCTCAAACCAGAATTAAAACCCTAAAGTATCCCTGTGATCTGGCTCAAGACCTTCTCTTCTGTCATTTAGGGGGAAATCTTTTTCTTTCTGGAGACCTGGAAGGACCCAAGTATATCCATTATCTAGTAAAAGGTCCACCAACCTTTGCCACCAACCTATGCCACCAATCATGGCATAGACCCAACAGCAAACCCAACACTTACCTCACTGAGACCCACTTTCAGCCCTGCTCTATCATGGTTCTGGAAGAAGTACTGACTGTCCAAGGATCTGATCAGAAATTTGTGGAAAGTACACCTATCCATACCTCTGATAATAGACCCACTGTGTGCAGACCAAACTGCAGACCTAGAAAGGGCTCTATGACCTGGTTGTTCTACCATTGCTCTACCATCATTTTAGAGGCAGTCCCATCTACCTGGTGACTTCACAGTAACCATGGTTGCCCACAGAACCAGAAACAGGCCCATTATCTGGGTACCCAGTTACATATCCCAATCACATGACCTACTTGATTAAAATTTCAGAGGCAGTCCTGTAAGCCTAGGGTCACAGCAAGAGAAGGCTAAGTTTGTAAAGACTGGAAGAGTTGTTTTATCCTTCAAATGCACAAACACCAATGCAAAGCTAAACATATCAAAGAAACCAGGCAAGCAGGTCACCACTAAAGAAAACTAAACTAATATAATTGTAGTGACCAATTTCAAAGAATTAAAGATTCATATATTGTTTGACAAAGACTTAAAAATAATAATCTTAAAGAAGATCAATGATTTGTAAGAAAACAGAGATCAAAGACTAAAAATCAGGACTATAGTACATGAAGAAAAAGAAATTTAATAAATAAGTAGAAAACATAAAAAAGAACCTGGCAGAAATGCTAAAGTTGAAGAGTTCAATGAGTGATCTGAAAAATTAAATAGAGAACTTCAACCATAGACTCAATTATTCAGAAGAAAAAAACCTGCAAACTTGAAAACAGATTGCCTGAAATTAACCAGTTAGAAGAACAAAAGAAAAAAAAAGATGAATAAATTATATAGGACACCAAGAAACAAACGAATATATGAATTATAGTGGTATCAGAAGGAGAAGAAAGAGAAAAAGACAGAAAGTCTATTTTAAAAAATAGTGACTGAGAACTTCTTGAACCCAAGGAGGGAAATGGATATATCAATTTATGAAGCCCAAAGAGCACCGAAATAGATTGATCCCTGAAAGAGGTCTATGCTGAGAAATATTATAATTAGGTTGTCAAAAGTCAAAGATAAGGAGAATTTTCGGCAACAAAGTAGCAAGAAAAAGTGACTGATCACATATAGGAAAGCCTTCATAAGACTATCAGTGGATCTCTCAGCAGAAACTTTGCAGGCCAAGTGAAGGTACAATAATATATTCAAAGTACAGAAAGAAAAAAACTGTTAAGCAAGAGTATTTTACTTGGTAAAACTGCCCTTTAAGAATTAAGGAGAGCCGGGCATGGTGGCGCACGCTTGTAATCCCAGTACTTGGGAGGCTGAGACCGGAGGATCAGGGTTCGAGGCCAGTCTCAGCTACTTAGTGAGGCTCTCCACAATTTAGTGAGACCCTGTTTCAAAAAAAAGAATAAAAAATAGGGCTGAGGATGGAGCTCAGATGTAGAATACCCCTGGGTTCAATCCCCAGTACCACACACACACAAAAAAAAGAATTAAGGAGAGCTAGGTGCAATAGCACATGCTGGTTATCCCAGCTACTTGGGAGGCTGAGGCAGGAGGATCACAGGTTCAAGGATAGCCTGGGCAACTTAATGAGACCTTGTCTCAAAATAAAATTTCAAAAGGGCTGGAGATATAACTCAGTGGCACAGCACTTGCCCAGCATGTGCAAGGACCTGGGCTCAATCCTCAGTACTGAAAAGAAGAAAAAGAAAGAGGAGGAGGAGGAATAATAATTTCCCCAGACAAACAAAAATTGAGGGAGTTTATCACTACTAGACCTGCTTAAGAAGTCCCAAAGGGAGTTCTTCAAGTTGAAATGAAAAGGTGCATATGTAAATACACCACAAAAAAAATCATCAAATCATAAGGACACAATAGAAGAAAAAAAGAATAAGATAACTATAAAACAGATAGAAAACAATAAAATAGCAAGAGTAAGTCCTTACCTATCAATAATTATTTTAAATATAAATGAACTAAACTCCTCAACCAAAAGACATCAACCATATGAATTAAAAAGTTAAGACCTAACTATATACTCTCTTTGAGACTTAGTTTAGATATAATGCCACATACAGGCTGAGCATGAAAGAGGGGAGAGAGAGATTCTGTGTAAAAGGTGACCAAAAGAACACAATGGTGGCTATACCTTATATTGGCTGAAATAGACTTTAACTCAGAAACTGTAACAGAAACAAAAGAGATCATTCCACAGTGATAAAAGGCCAATTCAACAGTAAGCTATAACAACTGGAAATATATGGACTCAACAACAAATCACCTAAATATATAAAGCAAACCAAAAAATTTGAAGGGAGAACTAGACAGCAATGCAATAACTGTAGGAGACTGAAATACTCCACTCTATATTGGATAAATCATTCAGATAAAAAAAAAAAAGAAAAGAAAAGAAAACAGAACTGAACATTATAAACCAAATAGCCCTAATAGACATATACAAAACTTTCTTCTCAAAGCAAAATAATATCAATTTTTCCCAAATGTATGTGAAACCTTCTCCAAGATAGATCATAAAAGTTCACAAAATATGTCTTAAAGGATTAAAGATCAAAATTATACCAAGTGTGTGTTCTGAACACAATGGAGTAAAATTAAAAATCAATAATGGTAAGAAAACAGAAAAATTCACAAATATTGGAAATTAAAAGATGCTTGAATAAAACCGGGCGTGGTGGCGCACGCTTGTAATCCCAGCATTCGGGAGGCTGAAACCGGAGGATCCGGGTTCACGGCCAGCCTCAGCTACCTAGTGAGGCACTCTGCAACTAAGTGAGACTCGGTTTCAAAATAAAGAATAAAAAAATATAGGACTGGGGGTGTAGCTCAGAGGTAGAATGCCCCTGAGTTCAATCCCTAGTACCACAAAAAAAAAAAAAAAAAGATGCTTGAATAATCATTGGGTAAGATGTTAGATTTTACTTCTTTCAAAGAGGAAATCCAAAGGGAATTATGTGTGTGTGTGTGTGTGTGTGTGTGTGTATGTGTGTAAAAATTAAAAACAAAACAAAATACAACTTATCAAAACTAAGGAGAATGCAATAAAAGCAGTATTAAGAGCAAAGTTTACAGCAATATATGTCTATGCTAAAAAAAGAATAAAAATCTCAGCCATGTATGGTGACACATGCCTGTAATCCTAGTACTTGGGAGGCAGAGACAGGAGGCTCACAGGTTCAAGGACAGCCTCAACAAGTAGTGAGACTCTCATCAAACTAGCAAGGCCCTGTTTCAATAAACTAAAATAGGGCTTGGGGTGTAGCTCAGAGGTAGCATGCCCCTAGTTTCAATGGTTCAATCCCCAGTGCCATAAATGAATAAATAAATAAATAAATAAATAAATAAATAAATTGGGTTGGGGGTGTAGCTCAGAGGTAGAATGCCCATAGGTTCAATTCCCAGTACCACAAAACAAATCAACAACAAAACAACAAGAATAAAAATCTCAATAAACAACTTTAATTTATACCTCAAGGACCTAGAAAAAGAAGAATAAATTAAGCCCAAAATAAACTAAAGGAAGAAAAGAATAAAGAATAAAGCAGAAATGGGTAAAACAGAGAATAGAAAAATTAACAAAACTAAGAGTTGGCTTTTTTGCTTTTTTTTTTTGAAAAAGAACAAAAAACCCTTAGCTAAATTAACTAAAAATTCTTAGCTGGATTAACTAAAACAAAGGAAAGGCTGAAATAGATAAAATCAGAAATGAAAGAGGAAACATTGTAACAGATACTTCAGATTAAAAGGATCGTGACTATTATGAACAATTTAATGTCACCAAATTGGATAATCCAGAAGATATAAATTCTTAGAAATTTACAATTTATTAAAACATAATCAAGAAGAAATCAAATAAAAATAAGGATATTGAATCAGTAACAAAAACATCCCAACAAATAAATAACTTGCTCAAATAGATGTATTACACTAAATGCAACATAAAACTTCAAGGTGATTGATAGTTCAACTTAGTCAGGCCTTATAATTTATCAAAGTTCTTCCAGCAAGAAATTTTTACATGCCAATTTTCATTAATTATTAAGAGTTAGCATTCAGTGTAGTATTTTTAGGAAGTTGAAATTTGCATTAAATAGGAATTAAATGCATTTATTTGTGGAAGCGGAAACAGAATTTGTTCATATTTATCATAAATTTCCTGCCAATCTGGTATGCTGAAAGAAAAAGTTACATATTACTTTCAAAACTGAGTATTCTATCAATGCCAGCATTTACTGAGCACAATTCTCCAACTAGTATGTGCTCTGTGAACATAGGTCTCTCATTACGTTTTTCTGTTTGAACTGCTGGAAACCTTTCTTTGTGTGTAATACCATGAAATTATTTGGTTTTCACACAGTGTGAACACAATAACAGGCATGAATACAAACTGAGACACTGAAAATGAAGGAGCAATCTCAATCTAAGACAATAACCCCATGATGAAGAATATGCTCATATTATTTTTAAAGATCACCCATATTTAAAATTCTGGTTCCAAATTCAGGGCTCAGGATTGGTATTTCTGAGCAAGTCTTAGCTCAATGCTTGGAACTGCTAAACAAACAATAACTGTTGTAGTTGTTGCTATTTATGTATTGAAAACATTTGATTGTCAACATAGCTGAAAGAAAGGGGCTGGTACCAAAGCAAGGGTTCAATCTTTTTCAGTTTGGTGCTGACTACTCAACTCCTCTGTACTTGAATGTTTCTATCCACAAATGAGATTGTGACCTTCTAGCATTGCTGGGAGGATCAGAAGAATTTAAAATTCCATTCAGTAGATATTTATTATGTAAAAACCCCTTAGGGACGTCACATGACATTACATGCCAGTGCTCTGAAAACAAAACAATGCTGTACACATCTTACATATTTTTTAATAAACATGAGCCAGTTTGGAGAAAACAAATTTCTCAACAATATACAAAGAAATTGAGCATTAAATCATCCCCCCTGGACAACTGTCTGATTATTCTGCCACACTATAGTGATAATTTTCAGATGAGATTTTCTGCAGCTGAGAAGTGATTTCAAGTGCAGATTCTTCCCTGGAGTTCACAGATTGGCTTCAGGGGACATCAGCCTCTGAAAATACATGCAGCTTTCAGGATGGTGTGTGTGTGTGTGTGTGTGTGTGTGTGTGTGTGTGTGTGTGTGTGCACGTATCTAAGAGAAAAAGTTTTGTTAAATTCATAAAGGCTTATAAGAACTAAAAATTAGATGATCCACAAACTTGGAATGAGATTTTTTTTTTTTTTTTTTTTTTTTTTGCGGTACTGGGGATTGAACTCAGGGGCATTCTACCTCCGAGCTATACCCCCAGCCCTATTTTTTTTTATTCTTTATTTTGAAACCGAGTCTCACCAAGTTGCGGAGTGCCTCACTAGGTAGCTGAGGCTGGCCGCGAACCAGGATCCTCCGGTCTCAGCCTCCCGAATGCTGGGATTACAAGCGTGCGCCACCGCGCCCGGCTGGAATGAGATTTTTAATGCTTAGTACCACTTGACAATTAGTACTTCACTTTGACCTGAAACTTGACTATTTTTAAGAAATCATTTTTTCTGGGAATAATCCCTATGGTGCCACAGTGCCAGTTCTCTCCACTGTAGTACACAGTATAAGTTAATTTAATAAAGGCATCTATATATTTCTCTGTCTTCATCAAGGGTAAATTGTGACGATGTTAAACAAAGGTACGTCTTATAAGCATTGAACCAATGCCATGGTCCATGTTACTTAATTTGGAATTGTAGCCCCCAAATAGTTGGTGCTCTGTAAACATGCAATTAATTTTTATCTGAAACAAACTGAAGTCACAGGCATCTTTTTAGTTAAGTGAACGAGTCAGTTATGTGCAGACTAACCAGATTTAGACTGGCTCTAGCCTTGTTAGGCTACTGAGGCAGGTATAGTGAGGTCATGGATCCTAAGTGTACAGGCTGGCCTTTACAAATGCTTACACCTATACAACCTGTACCCCTTTCAAGGTGCAAAGCACAACCAGAAAGTTCCCTCGTTCTCCTTTTCAGACACTCAGTTCTCCAGAGACTGGTCTGGTTTTTGTCATTGCTAACTAATACTTCCGTTATTTTAGAGTTTTGTTCTCATTTCATATATAAAAGAAAATCACTGGTCAGGTTGGCATGGACCAGTTTTGTGTTTCCTAGAGGCTTAAGAATCTTTCAAGGTGGCTTGGCGTTTGTACCGCCAGATGATTGTAGAAGGGATGAAGGAGGATCCTAGAGAGACCTCAACACTCCAAATCCTCCATCAGCTGAAGCAGCCCCCCTTTGCACTTCTGAATAACTTGGAGTTCCACATAGGGCTTGGTTTCAAGAGGGAACTCTGCTCCTTTGACAAAAATTGTCTGGCATAGACTGTTGTGCCCCAAAATAACCACAGTGTTTCAATTAATCTAGTATAGAATCTGACTCTTAAAATGACTATAAAGGCTTCCCAAGGCCCAAGGGAGTGAGGAAAAGTTAGTGTTGTACAGAAGGAAGGTTAAGTAAACAAGGTGGCCCCATGTTGAAGCTGGTGGCAAGGGTACTCCATGACTCCAGAAAGTGGGGGTGGCCATTTGTGAGGGAGCTTTTGAAGTCTAGAAGATTGTTAATTCCTAGAGGATGCTTGTGCATTTTATGCCATATTTAGTCTCCTCTTTAATCTCATCTATGATGTCTGAAGGAATTCAGCCCCTCAATGACTCATTCAGATTCGTGGCTCCAATGTAGCCCGAGGGCTGCAGCCTTATCCTCTGCTAGACTCCACCTCCCGCCAGCACTGGTGCTCTTCTGCATGAGCAAATGCTTGCATGCACTTAGTAATGTTGCAATTTGGTGAAGTGATTATTTGTTAAAAGATGTTCTTCTCAATCCCTGCTTATGGTCTGCCCCTTCTCCTGCCAGAGGCCCAGGGGCAGCAAAATCAAGCATCACATATGTAAATTACAACATCCTTCAAAGAAGCTACATTTTTTTTTCTGTGTGTTGTCTGTTTATTTGCTACTGGGAATTGAACCCAGGGACATTCTACCTCTGAGCTATACCCCCACTCCCTATAGTATTGTTTTTATTTTTAAACAGTGTCTAGCTAAATCGTTGAGGGCCTAAGTTACTGAGACTGGCCTCAAACCTGCAACCCTCCTGTCTCAGTCTCTCAAGTACTAAGATTACAGGCATGCACCACCACAACTGGCTGAAGCTTATGGTTTTTGTTTGTTTGTTTGTTTGTTTGTTTTGTTTTGGTTTTTTTCGGTACTGGGGATTGAACTCAGGGGCATTCTACCTCCGAGCTACACCCCCAGCCCTATTTTTTATTCTTTTATTTTGAAATCGTGTCTCACTAAGTTGCGGCGTGCCTCACTAGGTAGCTGAGGCTGGCCGCGAACCCGGATCCTCTGGTCTCAGCCTCCCGAATGCTGGGATTACAAGTGTGCACCACCACGCCCGGCTTGAAGCTTATGTTTTTAAAGATATAAATCTGTCACAGAATCCATACTTCAAATTGCTGAGAGTCAGCAGAATATTTCTTAATGAATTGTGCAACTTAATCCAAAATAACATCTATATTTAACATAAAGATTCAAAGAATTACATAGGAGAAGTGAGTCTGGTGAGAGGATTTTCTGAGTCGGGAAAAGACAGCTGTATTCTTCTTTCCATTCTTGTCTCATTGTCTCCCATCGTGGGGGACGAATTCAAGGACTAGTGGCTGAGAATTCAGGATAGAAGTTGTGGCCTTTCTTTGAAGGGGCAAGCAGGCAGCTAAATATATACTAGCACTGTCAATCAGAACCTAGAATGAATGAAAGTCTATCTGAGGAAATTGGTCACTGACTAATGAGAATAGCTAAATGCTCATTACACCTAGGGAGTTACAAAGAGTCTCTGCCTCTTACCCACTTCCTGTGCTCCATGAGTTTTCAGTAATTGTCTGGAACAGAGAGCATAGATTTTTGCTTAATCTCAATTCTCTTCAAAAAGGAAAAAGTGAATCCATAACTGGAAAGGAAATACCATTGCAGCAGATCATCTGAGTGGTCCCTAAATATGTTGTTGGTATCTTAGGAGCTAATTTTGTCCTAGCAGTGGACTTTATTATTTCAATTTAATGAAGGATAGGAAGCTCAGTTTGAGAGGCGATGGGTGATCCTACCTAATAATATTGGTATTGGAAGATTGAGGTGGAAAATACTTATTTTGCTCAGGAAATATATTTCCACTTGAAGCTCAAATTTCCTGCTTTTTGTTTTTATAAAAGTCTGACACATTATCAAAAACAGACATCAACCAGTAATTCCCTTTTTATGTAATGATTTCAAAATTAACCAAAGATACAAAAAGTGATTTATGTTCAAGGATGTCTTAAGACCTGGATATTTTATTTATGTTTGAAAAGATGGAAATGACCTAAAATTTAATACTGTTAATAAACCTTTATTGAATATTACCTTTGTGCAAGATCCTACTTTAAGCCCTCATAAATAATTCATTTATTATAATAAGCCTAGGAGATAGATATTATTATTACACCCATTTTAGAGATAAGGGAATCAAGGCTCCAAGAGGTTAAGCAACTTTCCAAAGTCACACATACAATTAAAAATAAAGCTGGGATTTTGACTTCAGAACCCACAGATTTAACATTGGTGTAACAACTCCTTTCTATGTAGTGGAATGATTAAATACATTTGGCACATCCTCATGATAAGATTTCTTCCTCAATTAAAATCATGATTTTGAAAGACAGTAATGCATGATGAAAAGCAATATAATGTTAAATGAGTAAACCAGATTACAGCACATACAGTATGATCTTGACTGTATAAGATTCAAAGGAAACATATTGAAATATTAACTGAACATATTTCTGGATGGTAACTGAAAATTTTCCCTTTTGAAATTTTTTGTTCTTTATGTAAATATACTTTATATAAATACACTTTACTTTCACACTGTATAGCAGGTGCATAGTGAGGAGAAACTTTCCATTTTTATTTTATAAGAAAAAATGATATGACGAACTTGAAAGTTGCTTAGGAATTTGCAGGCAAATTTGCATAAGCAGTCCAAACATTTCGTGGAAGGTGAGGAATAAGAATCTGACTTTTATTGGTGATTCGTTAGTATTAAAACCTGTTGGTGAGAATTGGGGTGACTTAATTAAGTAGCCAGGAAATACCATTAAAGTCAGTAACCATAAGGGTGGAGTAGACTTGGGATCCATGTGATGGTCCCTGCAGTCATGGACTTTCTCAAAGTGACAGGATGACCCAGTTAGGATGTCTTTGACTATGAATGACAACATACCTAACTAAAATTGGCTTAAGTAATAAGGATATTTATTACCTCCTATAAAAAGTCCAGAGGCAAAGTGGTTCCAGATTTGGATCCGAAGTCCAATAGAGAGTGACAAGCCCGAGTACTCCTCTTTCTTTCCCCTCATGACCCCAGCATACTGACAGTGTTTCTGCTTATTGTCACATAATGGCTGTAGTAGTTTCCTGCATCACATGTAGACATGATCACAACATACATGGAAAGCTGATCCACCCACCATGGGAAACCATGGAGGAAAACCTTTTCCTGAAGCCCTCAATGTACTTATCATTGGTCCCTATTGAGCAGAATTACATACCAGCAAGAATGTAGGAGCAGGGGAATGAGTTTTTGGTAGATAAAGATCGTGTGAACAAGTTGTTCTGGGTGATGTAGTAGATAGTAAAATTTGACCTGGTCACAGGTGAGCAGCTGTGTGTTCAAACATTACAAATTGGGACTTCAGTTAGATTTAACATGAAGCACACTGGATGAATATAGCCACAAGTGGGGGAGGGTCAGGACCAACTTTCTGGATGAAAGTCCCTGAGACTTCTCAGTGTCAGCACATTTGAAGGAATGTAACCATACATCATGCTGGTAAAATGGGATGTTACCATTGCATTTTATAGGATGCTATTATCTAAGATGACATAATAGTAAGATGATACAGTAAGAGAAAGCACTTTTTAAATAAGATAATATAAGCCAGGTATGGTGGGATAGGCCTGCAATCCCAGTCCTTGGGAGGCTGATAAAGGAGGATTGCAGATTTGAGGCCAGAGTGTGATAATTTAGTGAGACTCTGTTGCAAAATAAAGAAGGGCTGGAGTGTACCTCAGTGGTAGAACATCCCCAGTACAACACCACCAACAAAAAGATAATATAAAATAGAGAAAAATATAATTTAGTAGGTAGGATAATGGAAGCTAAAAGATAAAGAAAGTGAATATTAAAATAACACCAGAAAATGCATATATAAAAATAAAAATTAAACAATGTTTATGTATCAGATCAAGTAAAAAATAATAATATATAATTTAGCTAAAATAAAGTATTAGAATAATAAAAATGATCAAATACAATGATATGACAAATTTAATTAAATGTGCATACTTAAAAAACCCAGTAAAAGGTAGAAAAAAAAACTGTCTCAGAAAACTTAGAGTTTATAGAGCTTTAGTTTATAGCCCTTTGGGTCATAATAGTTACAGGAGGCCAGCAAACGTCTTCTTAAATTTCCTACCTACGTCTGAAATTTAAGAAGGGGTATCCCTGTAGTTTGTTGAAGGTAGATGTGGATATCTCTAGACTGTTATTTTTTTAACCTTCTGGAAAAAAACACCAACTAACTTTGGCTTGACTCCAGCTGTCCTTCCTTCTCAGCCCCAGTGGAAAGACAGACCACTGCCTTGTTCCTGTCTTATTCCTGGTCAGGCAAATGGAGAAGTTCGTATTTGGTTCTTGCTCCTTTAATAAAGGCATCGTTTTTCAGTAGAAAATGTGTAATTGACTAAATCATGTGCAAGTCACACCAACGCCTGGGGAATCCTGTTTAATGCACAAAGGACAAAATTTGCAAGCACAGCATCAAAAAAATAAATGAAGCAGTCAGCATATGTCAAATTCCCCAATGATTCTGGTCATCTTCTCCCTGTGTTCCTTCTAGAATCCCTTGGAAAACTCCTGAGGCTTAGAAACTCTACTTTGTTTTTAACTTAAATTTGCTTAATCTCTCCTTATCGGCCACTTGCAAAAGCTGCCATTTCTACCCCTCAAAAGCTGATGGTTCCATTGAGTGCATCCTCAGGACTGAGTCCTGAGCTGGGTAATGATGAATTATAGGTCTTTCTGATAATGTGTATTTTCTAAACTCTTAAGCCTTTAAATAAATATTATATTGCATTTTATTACATGTTATATGTTAATTTGAAAAGCTAGGATATACACAAAAATATGAAAAATAAAAGCCATTCTGGTAACATTTTAAAATAAGGTGCTTCTGTTTTTGTCTTTTTGTGTGTGAATGAATGCTTTTGTTCATTTTTCAACACTCAGTGGATATTTATGGTGTGTATACCAAGTCCTAGGACCTAGATATAAGAAATACGGCACTGAAAAACAAAAGAATCTCATACAAATCTAGAATTTTTTATAAAAATGGAATCTTTCTATATGCACAATATTAAAACCAGATCTTAATCAATGTATAAATATATTACATGCATTTTCATTCTAAATACAGATCTATGTAGTAATTTTAAATAAATAATATTTTAGCATTTGAATGCTCCATAATTTTTTAATCCTACTCCATAATTATAAACTGTTTCTATTGATTTTGATATTATTTATGAACAATAAACATGAGCAACTCTTTGAGAAACTTTGGCACATAAATAAGTTGGCCTATTTATTCAAGTATATCCATAAGATATACTTCACAATCTACTGTTTTGAGTCCTAGGTCACAGGCCTCTTTCCAAATCAATATGCAGATCTACTTTATCATTTCCTTTCTATTTCCTCGCATAACCCTTCCAGTTTTAGAAACAATTGATCATTATTACAAACAACTAAACAATAAATATTTCTGTGCATGTACTTGTACTCGTTATATGAAAATTCATTCTTTTATTTATAGACTTTAAAATTGAAATACATGATTGGCATGAAAGTTATAAGAAAAAACTATATTAAATAAAAATTACAAGCTGCATTCTATCCTTTCTTCCTGTTTCCAATTCAGCTCCTTGGAGGTAAACCACTGATATCCACTGCACATTTATTTCCCTTGTGAATTTCTACCCCAGGTCCCATAGTCACCCTGTAGCATTTGAACAGCAGTTATGTTCTCTCGCCTTTGCCACTGCATACTGCAACTGCCTCGTTCTTCACACGGTGTAAAACAAATTTAAAAATATTCCAGCCCCAAGGCCTTTGCACTTGCTACTTCAACTGCTTGAAAAATGTATCCCCAGATCCCCATAACTCCCCCTTGAATCCTGTAGGTCTTTGCTCAACTTCTATCTCGTGAGTGTGGTATTCCCTAGTCACCCCATTTAAAATGACAGCCCCGGGCCCACACCTCCTGTCTCCCTTGCTGGCTCTACCCTTCCAGGGCATTCATTCTTCATCATCTGACATTCCATTTTTCTTATCCTTTTTTTTTTTTCATTATTTGAATTCATTATTTTCATTACATTTAAATGTAAGCTCCCTAGGGGGAGAAATCTTTGTCAGTTTTGTCCACTCTTATCCTCAATCTTAGAGTAATTATTCACATATTAAATAAATTATTAATGGCTACTTAATAGATGAGTGACTCACAGGGAAGGGCACACCGAGGCTAGGATTAATTAGATACTAGTTTGAGTCTCAATTTCACTAAGGCCTCAATAATTCTGTGAAGTTGGACAAATTATTTAACGTGACTTAAGATCACAGAAAGGACTCTGCAAAACTTGCTTTTCTCCTCTTTGTTACTATTGTGAAATGAAAGGCATAAACTTGTTGTTTTTCTTCCTTTTTTTTTTTTTTTTTTGTACTGGGATTTGAACCAAGGGTGTTCTACTTCCAGCTATAGCCCCAACCCTTTTTCTTTCTTTATTTAAAAAGTTGAAACAGAGTGTCACTAAGTTGCTGAGGGTCTTTCTACGTTGCTGAGACTGTCCTTGACAATCCTCCTGTCTCAGCCTCCCACATGCTGGGGTTATAGGTGTGCACCACCAGGCCCAGCTGAATTCCAACTTTCTGCTTAGCACACAAAGTATCTGGGAGCTTCCTTCTTCAATGAGCTTACTTGTGTTGCTCTCGAGTGTATCCTAGCCTTACAGCGCGGGAAACTCAGCCAGTTCTATAAGTGCTTCTCTCCACCAGGGTGATTTGGCAGGAGGACAGATGTATGAGCATGAGGACACAGTGGCCTCCACTACATGGCCTGTGTGGCCACAGAAGTTGGTACGAGGTTAGAGCCATTCATGTTCCTGAGAACCTGGAGCCTGGGACACGACAATATTCCCCTGAGTATTTTAAGGCCATACTCTTGGTTCATACATTAAAAATAGCCTTTACATTCTGATTTATTTGCAGCAAAGAAAAAATTAGGCAAGGAAGAAACCCGTTTGCTTTCTTGGCATTCAAAAAAAGAGAAAATGACCTATCCCTGTGTCTCACAAACTAATTCCCAGGAACTTCTGGCTAAGACTCGGGCTCTTGGTTTGCTCATTACCATGTTTTGTATTCACTCATCAAACTAAAAAAAAAAAATTGTTTTTAATATATATACATGATGGAGAAGAAAGCATAAAATATACCAAAAAGATTCTTCCTGCCAAAAGACAGTTAGTAGCCATAAAAGCTGCTTATCAGGCATTCTACTCAGAAACTTAAATCCAAAATGAGAACAGCTCAAAGTGATGAGGAAATCCAAATTGCAAATAAGAAAACCAAGGTTCAGGAACCAAGTCACGAACTAAATAGAGACTATCCAAGGTCACAAACTAGTGACTGAGCCAGGGCTTCAAACCCAATGCTACAAAACACGGAAGCCCATGATTTTTGTAATATTTTATATTGTCTCTGAGTTGTTTGGAGGGGAGGGGGTTGTTTGTTTGTGTTTTTGAAATGAGGTACAGGAGATTGAAACCAGGGGCATTCTATCTCTGAATTATACCCTCAGGCCTATTTTATTTTTTATTTTGCAACAAGATCTCATTAAGTTGCTGAGGATCTCACTAAGTTGCTTACTGACTAAGGCCTGGAATCCTCCTGTCTCAGCCTCCCAAGTACTGAGATTACAGGTGTGCACCAGTATTTAAAATCTAGAAAGGAAAAATAAGAAGTTTGTCCATAATGCAAATTTGATGGAAACTATTCAATTGTACCCAAAAACTGTTTATTGAGGGTATAAAGCAAGACATTATAAACACAGGACTAAGAAAAAGTGCTCACCTCCTCTAGGGGATGGTACTCTAATTTATAAGAAGGCCATGCTATGAGTCACCAGCAGAGAGCCTGAGGATCAAAGGAGGTATCACAGATGACGTCCTGCCTCTGTATCTGGGAGGCTAATGTTTCAGAGAGTAGAGGAGGGCGGGTGAGAGGTATAACTGACACACAGATCCTTGCATTAGTACTGAGTTCAAGGAAGCAGCGTGAAGGGGCTAATATAAACTGACTGAAGATGGGGAGTCACACCATCACCAGGAAAAGGGCCAGTGGAGACGTTATAGAACAGGAAGGTTGAGCTGAGTATCACAGCAAAAACAAGGCAGCTGGGAAATCTTTGGGTGCGGAATGGCTGTGAGTCACAGCTTGAAGGAACTAGGTGGCAGCCAGATAGAGGGGTGTGGTAACAATGGGGAGATGCCTGTGTATAGAACCAGCCGTCCCCAAGGTTCCACACAGAGCAGTGGAGTGGTACTTGGATATTTGGACAGGCTCAAAATGCCCACCTCCAGATCATCGGAAAGCCTTCAAATTGTTGGTAGGATTACTTTGAAATGGCTTCACTAGAGCAGAGCTCTGGTCTTTGGTGACAGGAATCATAGGGAGACACCTTGCCTGGTGAAGGATAAATCCCTAACTGCTGGAGAGTTGATGAAAAGTTTAGAACGTTCCCAGAATGGTGTCATGCCCTTAACAGATCAATGAAGGCCCTCTTGTAAAACACGGCCAAAAGACATGCAAGCATTTTGAAAGCTCTTCCAAGCGCCCCTGCAGGCATGTCATTATTTCCTCTTCAGAGTTTCACTGAAGCCAGGGAGACCTAAAAATGACTATGTAGCTCTAACTTGGTGTCTTTGTTTTCTTAGTTATAGTATTTGTTGTCAGTTTAAACATAAAAATGGAAGATAAAAGCATATTATTATTTTGGTTAAAAACTAAAACAGTCACATAGTGATTCTAAATTATTATATGTATTTGATTAAATTTATTATTTTATACTGGAAAATGTATATTAACTGTGGCTATAACATGTTTGTCTGATTATAGGTGCATTTTGGTTATTTAAAGAACATTGGTTTATTTTATTTTATATTTATTTATTTATAATTATTATTGGGGATTGAACCCAGAAGCATTCTATCTCTGAGCTATGCCCCCAGCCCATTTTTATTTTTTGTTTTTTTGAAATAGGGTCTCACTAGGTTGCTGAGAGTCAAACTAAGTTGTTGAGGCTTGTGGTCTGACAATCTGCAATCCTCCCACCTCAGCCTTCCAAGTAGAGGGATTACAGGTTTAGACCATCATGCCCCACTACATTGGTTTTAAAATGTGCTGTTCTTAAGCCGGGCGTGGTAGCGCACACTTATAATTTCAGTACTTGGGAGGCTGAGACAGGAGTATCTTTGCGAGCCTCAGCTACTTAGTGAGGCCCTTCACAACTTAATGAGACACTGTTTCAAAATAAAGAATTAAAAAAGGGATGGGAATGGGGGTATACCTTGAAAGTAGAATGCCCCTGGGTTCAATCCCCAGTACTACCAAAAAAAAAAAAGTGCTGTTTTTGTAACTATTTCTTACAGTTTTGAATGTCACATGCAAAGCATATAACCATGTATTTTCATTCTGAAAATTCCACTGGTAAATAAATCCCACCCATGTGCTCCTGAGAGTTGCCCTTTTCTCTAAAGCAGAAAAGGCTGTGAGGAGGCAGATCCAAGGAAGAGCTCTGCTGCTTTAAAGTTTGGAATCCCTCCTCCAAAGCATTATCCAAAGTCATATGAAACACACAGGCACTTCACCTTTCTGCATGTTAGAATCTGCCTTCTCAAGATGAGCCTCTATCTTGCTAGCAACTACGTCCGTCATTCCTTTCTGCTCCTTGCTTTGAAGGGCAAAGGGGTGACAGATCTGGAAGACAGAGTAAACTAATCCTCTTCCTTCTGCTACAATTGTTACTCCTACTAATGCAAATACCACACCTCTTTGGCTATTAGCAAAGATTTGGTGGGCATTTCCCATTTGCTAGATCTTATGCTAAGCATTTAAATATATTAACTAATTTGCCAGGTGTAGTGGCCCATGCCTGGAATCCCAGTATTTGAGAGGCTGAGAGAGGAGGATCACAGGTTCAAGGACAGCCTAAGCAACACAGTGAAATTATCAGAAACATAGTGAGACATTGTTTCCAAACAAAAAATAATTTTTTTAAAAAAGGGCTAGGGGCCAGGGGTGTAGTTCAGAAGTAGAATGCCCCTGGGTTCAATCCCTAGTACCACACACAAAAAAATCTCTCTCCCTCTATCTCATATATATATATTTGTTTTATCTTTCTAAACAATCCTATCAAATAGCTAGTATTATTTCCATTCCATAGACAAAGAATCTGCTAGCAACTGGTAAAGTGTAAACAGTCTAAAAATCTATTTTGTCAGAAAATTAAAGCATTAACATGTACTCCTTTAAGGTTTTTATCAGGATATGCCATGTGTCGCTATAATAAAATTTCTTCTAAGGAGGTTGAATAAGTAACTGAGTCATCTGGCCAACTCAACTCTCCATTCTTTCACTACCCACCAAAAGAACACAATTCATTATTTCTCATAAATAAGGAAGTTTGTAGTAAGGAATAAAACAGTGTCATCTTTCTGCTTCTATGACTTCAGGGAATTGGTCTCTTTTGTATAGTTGTCTAAAGGCAGGTTAATAAGCAAGATGGAGCTCACAATTCATATCTGAACATTCTGTTTTGCCTTGTTGTATTGAATATCTCTGGGAGAACTATTAAAGTTTCTTGAATTCTTCCGACCTTCATTCCAGAGCCTGAAGTGAAGACAAACACCATTGTCCAGAAGGGCATACTAGTGCTTGCTTACATATCATATCTTCTACTGGGAGCAATGATTTTTCAAGTCTTAGAGAGAGACTTTGAAGTACAGCAGCGACAGCTGGCAGTGAATATGAAAGCTGGTTTTCTGAAAAATCGCTCTAATATGACCCCAGAAGATGTTGAACACTTTCTGCAGGTAAGAGATGAAGGTGTGATTATTTTCAGTCATATGTCTGCTATCCATCCAAGGAAACCATTTAGTGTGAAAACTGACAAAAATAACTTGTTTCAGTGAGACTAAACATCGTTTACCAAACTCAGACATCTCATTTTAGCTATAGATCAGGCAGGGAAACTAGAGCAGGCATAAGGAAATCATGTGGACTGGGAAGAAAGAAGAAAGTAGCAGATGATAAGAGGTGAGGGAAGAGAAGGTCAGAGAAGGGACAAATCACAACCAAGACAAGTATAAAAACTAAGAACATTCTGATTGAAATGATACTAATAGCTGAGCATGGTGGCTCATGTCTGTAATCCCAGTAGTTGGGAGGCTGAGATGGGAGGATTGCAGGTTCAAAACCAGCCTCAGCAACTTAGCAAGATTCTCAACAATCTTGAGAAACTCTGTTTCAAAATTTAAAAAGTAAGCCGGGCGTGGTGGCGCACGCTTGTAATCCCAGCATTCGGGAGGCTGAGACCGGAGGATCCGGGTTCGCGGGCAGCCTCAGCTACCTAGTGAGGCACTCCACAACTTAGTGAGACTCGGTTTCAAAATAAAAGAATAAAAAATAGGGCTGGGGTATAGCTTGGAGGTAGAAAGCCCCTGAGTTCAATCCCCAGTACCGCAAAAAAAAAAAAAAAAAGTAAAATAAAATAGGGTTGGGGGTATTGCATGGAGGTAGAATATCCCTGAGTTTAATCTTCAACACCTGAAAAAAAAAGATTCTAATGATTCTTCATCATTATTCTATGTGAAATCTAGAAAGGTGTCTGAAAAAGAGATAAGAATTTGACAGGAAATATGGCTTCTTCTCATCTTTTCTCAGAGATGGTCATGCTCTAAGTTCTGGACACATTATTTTAGACTTTTTTTTTTCTTGTGATACCTTTTGTGAAAGAGAAAACTTAATTCTACCATAATCATTACTACTTTTTTTCCTTTAGGATTTATACAACTTATGCTAGGCTTTCCCAAATTCAATGCTATAAGACAGCTTCTTAAACTTTCTTCTGAAAGTTTCACAATTTTGCTTTCTTTTACATTAAATCGCTAATTTATCTGGAATGTGTGTGTGTGTGTGTGTGTGTGTGTGTGTGTGTGTGTGTGTGTAAAGCAGTACCTAATTTTACATATTTTCTCAAATGAGGAGACAGAAAACTTTATTGGTTAATTCATTATTTCCTCATTCATTTTTAATGTTATGTGTGGTATATTCTAGGTGTCATTTGTACATAAGTATGTTTCTAGGCTTTTGCTTTGGTTCCCTTCTGTTTGAATTACAATTGTCTTGCAATATGTCCTGAAATGAACTTTTCTATTCATTTCAGAATCAGTTTATCAAATTTCATGATACATTTTGCTGGAGTTTTTATTTAAGTTTCTTTGAACTTAGGGAGAAATATTATGTGATAATATTGTATTGTTAAACATAAACAAGCTATTTCTCCTGTAAGACTTTTGATAAATAAAATTTTTCACTAATGTCTTGCACATACTTTTTTATATTTACTTTTAAATATCTTATATGGCTTTGTTGTTTCTTGAACGGCATCTTATCACTATCATTATTACCATCATCATTACTATTACTATTACATATTCTGATTAATTGATTGAATATTTGAGATGGAAAGAATTGGTATTAATTTCCATATATTTTTGCTAAATGTTGTTACCAATACTCATCATTTGTGTATTTTATTGTGTTTTACTATGTAACAATTATGTTGTCTGTGAATAATGACTTTAAAAAAGAAAAGATTATATACTTTGTCTCTTTTTTTTACTTGATTGATCAGATGTTGTCTCAGTGAACACTCTCACTGATGACTGTCCACACAATTTTGGAGAAAGGGAGATTTATTTGCTCAGTTTTCTGGAGATTCTGGGTTCAATTCATGTGAGGCCAGGGTTTGAAGCTCAGGGCATGATGGCAGGAAGGGAGTGAGTGGGCAAAGCTCTGCTCTCACATGACAGAGGCCAGAAGCAAAGAGAGAACAGGAGGAGGAAGAAGGGATACACTCCCCCAGCCACAGTCCCAGGGACCCTTCCTCAGCAACCAAGCCCTGCTTCCAACATTGCTGCCTTGCTTCCATGAAGAACAACGGGGCCATTCTAAATCCAAACCATTACAGATGTCAAACAAAAATGATGACAGTAATCATCTCTATCTTGTTTCTGACTTTTATCATTAATAGAGAGGTTTGGTGAAGACCCTAGACATCCATTATTGCTACTTTCCATTCTATTTCTAATTCTCATGAGTTCTTAAAATCAATTTATACTGAGGCATAATTTTATAAAATAAAATATACTAATTTTGTTTGTATTGTCTGATGAATTTTACACATGTACATGTCCATGGAAAGACTATGAAAATCAAGATATAGAATATACACATTATCTCCAAAATCTCTAAGACCCAGGGCCTGCCTCACGCAACCACTGACCTAGCTGAGTTGCTATCATTTTGCATTTTGCAGAATTTTACATACATGGATTCATATATTATGTAGGAGTCATATAATATGCATTCTTCTGTGGCCCACTTCTTTCACTTACCTTGCTTTTGATATTTACTCATATTTATCAGTATGACTTTCTTTTTCATTGCTGAATAGCATCCTATTTTATTTTTATACCAAAATGTATCTATCCAAATTGGTAAACTTCGAGTTGTTTCTGGGCTATCATAAATGAAGCAAGCTTCTACAAATATTTTTAAAGTCTTTGCCAGAGAGCATGCATTTATTCATTCATTTATTTATTTATTTATTTATTTATTTATTTATTTATTTATGTATTTATTTTTGTTAAATGCTCAGGCATGGAACTGATATGTAAACTACTAACTGTATGTATAACTCTACAAGAAAGTGCCAGACAGGGTGATTTTCCAGAATGGTTGTATAATTTTACACTCCCATCAACAATATGTCAGAGTCCCAGTTGCTCTACACTTCCATGAAGTTTGATGTTGTTAGGGTTTTTATTTTATCCAATCTAATGATAGATATCTCACTGTGATTTTAATTTGTATTTACCTGATGATTAATCATCTTGAACATCTTATGTATCCTTTACATAGAATTTAGAGTTTGTTTATAAAATATATTTCAAGTTAATTTCAAAGAATTGTATGAATCAAGCATCAATATCTGTTGCTATTTTTAATGTGGATATTCTGTTGTTTCAGGACTGTTTATTGAAAAGACTTTTTTTACAAAGATGCCACAGTATTCGAAACGTACAGGGTTATATTAGTCAGATTTCCATCACTATGACAAAATGTCTGAGAAAAATCATCTTAATAGGAGGAACTATTCATTTTGACTCATGATTTCAGCATTCACAGCTCCTGGTTGTTGGGCCTGTGGTGAGGCAGAATATCATGGCAGGGAGCATGTAGTCATCTGATGGTGACCAGGGAGCAAAGAGCAAGAGGCAGGGTTGGAGGAGCTGGGGTGCCAGCCTGCCTTTCAAGGGCACAGCCGCAGGGGCCTAACTTCTTCCCACTCAGCTCCACTTCTTAAAGGTTCCATCACCTCCCTGCAGCACTGCAGGCTGGTGACCAAGCTTTCAACACACGAAGGACATTTAATATCCAAACCATAACAAGGATCTAATCCAAAAATATTCTGTATTTGAATAACCACAAACCACCATCAACTGGTGATGAATACTTTCAGGTTTTGTTTTTCTAAAACTTTTTATTTCACCGTGTGTGTGTGTGTGTGTGTGTGTGTGTGTGTGTGTGTGTGTGGTGTTCTACCTCTGAGCTACTCTCACAGCTCTATTATTTGTTTTGAAACAGAGTCTCTCTAGGTTGCTGAAAGTCTTGCTACTTTGCTGAGGCTGGCCTCAACCTGGAATCCTCCTGTCTCAACCTCCCAAGTGTTGGGATTATAGGCTCATATTTTGTCCTTTTTAAAAGGATATTTTTAGTGGATATATGATTCTAGTCTGGCACTTTAAGGATATTCCATTGTCTTCTAGTTTGCATTGCTTATGATAGGAAGCCTGCTATTATTCTCTTTCTTGCTGTTTACATAAGTGTCTTTTTTCCTTCTGGTTACATTTTAGTTCACTAGTTTTTAGTATTGTGGTTATGATGACTATGTTTGTTGTGTTTATGAAAGTGTGTATGTATATGTGTGTGTATGTGTGTGTGTCTGTGTGTGTGTGTGTGTCCTGCTTGTAGTTCATAAAACTTCTTGTAACTGGTTTTATAGTTTTTGGAAAATTGGAAACTTTTAAATCATTATTCTGCCTCCACATCTCTCAATGCACATACTTGATATATTCTACAGTTCATCTGTGTTTATCAGTTGTGATAAAATCTATTGCTATATATTTAAGTTTGCCAATCTTTTCTTTTGCTGTCTAATGAAAAATTTATTTTGGATAGTGTATTTTTCATCTCTAGAATTTCCATTTACTTTAAAAATATTCTATATCTTGTCTCATTATGTTAATACTTCTTTATATCTTTGAGCAAGGTTATAATAGCTCTTGTAAGGTTCTTACCTATTAATTCCATCATTTTATTATTTATAGGTCTATTTCTATTGACCAGTTTTTCTTCCAGCCATGGATTACATTTTCCTGCTTCTTTGTATTTCTAGTATTTTTTTTAAAAATTGGATAATGAACATGGTATGTTTTATATTTTGGTGTGCTTGGTTTTATTATACCACTTTAAATTCCTTGGATTCTCCTCTAGCATGCGATTAAGTTATTTGAGCATAACTTTAATTCTTTCAAGATTTGTTTTCAAGCTCCTTTGCTTTAAAGTAGTCATTTTTTTCAGGGCTTATATTTCTGTGCTTCTCAGTCACAGTCTTTTTGGGTTCTGTACTGAATGTTCTGAACATATAATGTGATCTCTTCATTGAACTGAGAAAACAATTCCTGACCTTATGTGAGCTACAAATTATTCAGCTTACCAGGTCCCAGTATTTATTCTTTCCCGATATCAGTTGTCTGTTGTTTTATAACATTACCTCCAATTTGATGGCTTAAACACATTTGTTATCTCAGCTTCTGTGGGTCAGGAGTCTGAGCACAGTTTAGCTGGGTCCTCCACAGTACTACAACCAAGGTGTCAGGAAGAGCTATGTGGTTTCACAAGGCCCCCTGAGGAAGAATCTGCTTGCAAACTCATGTGACTTTTAACAGCATTCAGTTTCTTAAAGGCCCAAGGACCACAGTTGCTCATTGGCCCAGGGCAGAGTCTACCTCCTAGTTTCTGCCACATGGCCCTCTCTTAGGGAGTCACAACATGACAGCTTGTTTCTTCAAAGCCAGAAAGGTAGAGGGAGACAATAACTACCATTTTGTGTAACCTAATCTCATATGTGGAATCTTGGACATTCTTGTGTCTGTCAGCATTCTCACTGCTATGACCCCAAAATTCCAACAACAATGTACAGGAAGGAAATTTATTTGCTCACAGCTCTGGAGATTTCAGGGATTCAGTCCATGTTAGGCAAGATGAAGTCTGCAGAGCTCAGTGTATTGTGGTGAGAGGGAAAAGGAAAGAGAGAGAGAGAGAGAGAGAGAGAGAGAGAGAGAGAGAGAGAGAGAGATCTGCTTTCATGGAGCTGAAAGCAAGAGAAAGAAGCTCATGAAGGGGATTCATGGATTCCCAGGGCCATGTAGACAAGGCTGTTATGTCTACATGAAGTCTAGGGGGGACATTTAAATCCAAACCATAACAACCTTGTTGCTTTTACATTTTCTGTGTAACTTAAGACAAGTCATAGGTCCCATCCACACTCAAGTGAGGGAATCACACAAGGGCATGAACACTAGACCGCGGGAGCTGCCTTATGAATCTTTCTGCCACAATCAGGTAGTTGTTTTTGCAGGAAGTTGTTTTTATTCATCTTCACAAAGTTTCACCCTTTTTATGGGCAGAACGTCATTCAGCCAAAATCTCAAAGAAATTCCATACATATTTCTACAACACTTTCTCTGTGAGGTTTCTTCCTCTTTGGAACTCTGCCTATGGTTTTACTGGCTACCTCAGCTTTAGTGAATTCAAATCTATGTGTCTTCAACTCAGAAAAGTCACCATGTTTTCTTGGGGTCCACTTCCCTACACAGATTTAGAAATTACTTCCAAATATTCTAGGCAATGGAGGGACTCACCTCATTTGTTTCCATTCTGGTGTTTTTGTTTGTTTGGGGTATGTGTGTGTGTTACTGGGGATTAAACCCGGGGCATTTCGCCTCTTCGATACACCCGCAGTCCTTTTTAGTTTTGTTTTGAAACAGGGTCTCCCTAAGTTGCTGAGAGTCTTGCTAAGTTGCTGAGGCTGTCCTTGAACCTGTGATCCTCCTGTTTCATCCTCCCAAGTACTGGGATTATAGGCCTGTGCCACCACACTCAGCTTGTTTCCCTTCTCTTACTGGTCACAGTTTTGCATTTCCTTTTGTTCAGTGTCTAAAACTAGTTGTTTCTTATATTTCTGTCCAACTTTTTCTTTGTTTTCTTCTGGTGGGTGATTTTGGACTGTGATACTTCATTGCTTTTGGGAGCAGAAACTTGTCTCCTGGTTCCAGAACTCCTACTCTTATCTAGCATGTTACCCAAGAATATTTTTTAATATTGTTTTTTTGTTGTTGTTGTTGTTGTTTTTGTGGTACTGGGGATTGAACTCAGGGGCATTTTACCTCCGAGCTATACCCCAACCCTATTTTTTATTCTTTATTTTGAAACCAAGTCTCACTAAGTTGCGGAATGCCTCACTAGGTAGCTGAGGCAGGCCTCGAACCCGGATCCTCCGGTCTCAGCCTCCCGAATACTGGGATTACAAGCGTGCGCCACCACGCCCGGCTCCTAATATTGTTTTTGAAACTCCCATAATATGTATTATTATACAGTTAGCTTTTGTTTTAACTTACTCATGTCTTATTTATTTATTTTTTTTGTTATTTCTATCTTCACCTTAGAGTTTCCTTCAGGGATAATTTTTCTTTCTGTAAAATGTATCTTTTGGTAAATTTCTCTCATGAGCTTTTGCTGATGAAAATATTCTTGTTTGTTTCCTTGTTTTGGTCTAAATATAAATTCATTTCTTCCATTTCTGAGAGCTATTTTAGGAAATTATGTAGTACTAGGTTGACAATTGTTTTCTTTCAGAAAATAGGTTATAATTGTCAATAATACCACCATTTTGTGGCTTCCTTTCACTGCTTTTAAGAATTTTTCTGTCAGTTTAATTGCCTATCTGATTTTTTAAAGGCAAGTTATCTTTTCTCTCTGGCATCATAGACCTCTGATTTTACAACCTTCTCATCATCTGTTACTTTACTACTTCAATTCAATAGGTGTGATTTTTGTTTTATTTTGCTTAGGGTTTGCTTCCTGAATCTTCATATTTGTTTCTCTTATTAATTCTGGTAATTGATGAGCCATTATATCTTTTAAAATGATCAGTATACTTCACCTATTATATCCATCCTCTGTGTCAATTAACCTTTCTTTTATATTCTCTACTATGTTGTCTTTTTTTGCTGTATCTTGAGTCACCAATATATATCTTCGCATTTACTTATTTTCTCTTTGTCTCCATCTTATCTGATATTCAGATTTTTTATTTCAATCACTACATTTTTCTTTTCTAAAAGTTTTATTTTATACTTTTTATATTTGTTAAGTCCCTCTTGTTAGTATTGTATTCCTACATGTCTTTAATTCCTTTTGTTTCATTAAACATTTTAAATGTACTTCATAATGTTTGAATTAATACAATATTTGAAAATATTAGGATTTTAACTCTACTGTTAGATTTTTCTTTTACTCTTATAGCAGCATTCTTGTCTTGCTTTTGACTTTAATGAGAAGACCTCTCATTTTTCACTATTAGATAGTTGTTGGGGTTTGTTGCAGTTAATCTAAACCAAATTAGGACATTTTGTTCCTATTTGTAAATGAGAAAATATTTACCCAAAACTATTATTTCATTTTATACTTTTGTACTTATTTAAATATTGAATATATGAATTTTATCCTTATTATACTTTTAGTGATTTCCCATTGTTAGACATTTATTTTATCCCTTAGTCATGATATATTCTTTTATTATTCTGCTAACTTTGATTTAATAAAATGTATTTCAAATTTGGGAGTCTATGTTTGTAGGAATTCTACAATTTCCTTCCTTCCTTCCTTTTTCCTCTCCATTCTTATCTCCCTCCCCTGCACTATTTATTTATATCTAATTTTGGAATATTACCAACCGTGTCATTTTATTATAGTGTAAAGAATCAAGAAGCAAGCCGGGCGTGGTGGCGCACGCTTGTAATCCCAGCATTCAGGAGGCTGAGACCGGAGGATCCGGGTTCGCGGCCAGTCTCAGCTACCTAGTGAGGCACTCTGCAACTTAGTGAGACTCGGTTTCAAAATAAAGAATAAAAAATAGGGCTGGGGGTGTAGCTCGGAGGTAGAATGCCCCTGAGTTCAATTCCCAGTACTGCAAAAAAAAAAAAAAAAAAAAAAAAGAAAAGAATCAAGAAGCATAGAAAAATTCCTTAGATTATCCTTTTCATTGTACCACTATTTTAATCCACTTGGACTGCTACAACAAAACACCATAGATGGGATGGCTTATAAACAGAAATTTACTCTCAAGTCCTGGAGACTGGAAAGTTCAGTCAAGGGACCAGTAGGTTTGGTGTCTGCTGAAAGCTCAATCTCTGATTCAAACATAGAATCCTGTTGCTGTGTCCTCAGGTAGTGGAAAGGCTGGGACGTTTCTCTCAGGCTACTTTTCTAAGAACATTGATCACTTTCCAAAGGCTCTACCTTCTAGTGCCATCACATTGGGAATTAGCCCCAAATATATGAATTTGGGGGGGCATAAGCACTCAGATCACAGTGACCATTGTCTACTCCCGTCCTCTTCCCTCCTTGACTTTGTATTTGAAGTTTCTCAAAGGTGTTTAAGAAGTAAAGACATCATCTTACACAAGTCATTACTCCTGCTGTTTCAGATTGTGAAGTGATTTGGCTGAGGTTTATCCACCAACAGAATTCTATGTATTTTAGACTTCTCAGAAACTCCTGGACATCTCATTACCTCCTTTTGTCCTCTAAAGCTGAAATAAAATTAGTTTTTTTTCTTTTTTCCATCATCTCTCTCATGATTTCAGTTGCATAATCCAGAAGTCTCCATGTAGTTATCTTTGAGCAATTTGGTTATTTGAAATACTTGAACTTTATTAAAATTTCAATTATTGATTTAAATCTGGATTTATCACCATCACAAATCTCCTAAAAAAATGCACTTATATTCACAAGTCCAACCCATATATACTTATAAAAGGGTTCTCGTCAAAGAAACAAACAAGCTTTCCATTATCATTCACCATCGTAAACATTTCAATTTCACTTGATTTTCTATAGAAAATTTCAAATCCAATTAAAATCATTTGTAGTTCAATCCAAAGGAATGGTGACTCTATTTCTTTAGTATTCTACATGAATAAATGTAATTATAAAAACTCAAGTTTTGTTTTTGTTGTTTTGATCTGTAGGTGATGACTTCTCTTATAGTATCAGGAATAAGTCCAATCGGAAATAAGACAAATGCTGTCTTTTGGAATTTTAGAAATTCTTTTATCACTTCCATAATCATTTTGTCCACAATAGGTAAGTATTATACTTTTTGTTCCATTTATAATGTTAAATAGGGTATTAAAGTTTTGCCTTAAATACTGTCTATATACTATTTGTAACCTTTATCACAACCATAAATACTGTTTTTGTTTTTCTTGACTTGATAGCTCATTTCTGTTAGCATAATAATATTTCATTATCTGAATATACCATAATTTATCCAATCACTTACTGAAGAATGTGTTTATTGCTTCCATATTTTAGAAATTATGGATAAAGCTGCTAAAAATATGTGCAAGTTTTCGTGTAGAAATAGCCATTTAACTTCTTTGGGTAAATACCAAAGAATGTAATTGTTGGATTTTACTGTTTGGTTTCACTAAGAAGATGCCAAACCAACTTCTCAAGTGGCTGTACCACTTGGTACTTCCATAAGCAATGAATGAGAGTTCCTGTTGCTTCACATCCTCACCAGCACTTAGTATTGTAGGGATTGGGATATTCTTACAGGTAGGGGTGGGGGTGGGGGTACTGAAGCCAGGGACATTATACCTCTGAGCTACATCTTCAGCTGTATTTTAGTTTTTATTTTGAAACAGTCTCACCAGGACTTTTCAGAGCCCAAAAGAGAATTACAAATTGAATCATAGCATCCTATAGAGTCCACCTGCCAGAATTTGCATTTCAATTTTCCAAAATTTTAGTCAGCAATACTGTGAAAAACTTTTTTTTTTAAATTTCAGCTCACATTTCTTGTTTATTTTCTTAAGACTCAAAATTAGTTAAAAGAACAGATTTCAGGTGTTCTCATTACAAAAAAGAAAAGAAAAGAAGAAAAAAAGAAAGGAAAAAGGAACGAAGAAATGAAAGGGCTATTAAGAGCATAGTAATTGTTGAACTATGTATATCTTTTTTCTCTTGTCAGGTTATGGGACAGTTTTTCCTAAAACTTCTGGTGGACAGATATTCTGTATTATCTTTGCTACAATTGGAATACCTCAAAATATCTTACTTTTTAGACAAATTAGTAAATTAATGTATCTGTCATGTGAAAAATTTGGAGACTACCTTAGACATAAGCAAATAACAGAGGTAAGCCAGTCTCTCTCTCCTCTCTCCTTCTCTCTCTCTCTCTCTCTCTCTCTCTCTCTCTCTCTCTCTCTCTCTCTCTTTCTCAATATATACTACTTCTGGTAGAGAATTTTTATTTGTTCATTTGTTTATTTATTTAGGATGGTTCTGGGAATTGAACTCAGGGGCATTCTATCTTCCAGATACAACTCCAGACCTTTATAATTTTGTTTGAAATAGGGTCTCACAAGGTTGCTGAGAGTTTCACTTCATTGGTGAGGCTATCCTTGAACCTGTAATCCTCCTGTCTCAGCCTCCCAAGTGCTGGAATTACAGGCATGTGCCACCATGCCCTGCTGATAATTTTTTTTTAAAAAATATGTACATTTTATGTGGATTCACAATGTTAGATTGACTAGGCACATGTTACATTATTACTGAATTCAGGTTGAATAAAATGTGTAGAAGTCAAAAGTCTGTGTTATAAAATGGATGAGAAAATGCAGTATTCTAAAAGCCCACTTATTTCCTCTTGGTGATATGCCTCATCATCTAATTTATCCCAAGATGAGCAGTGTTGACTTGTTTATGATTTTAAAGTATTTCCAGAAGTTATTTAGCCAACTCTTGTTTTGCAAAAAAGTGGAGAAAATATCACAAATGCTGGATAGCTTGCCCAAGATCTCTCAGAGAATTAGTGGAGGAGGGTGGTGCTGACAGTATCCCAGAGATGTGTGGACCAAGTCTTTCTCCATATCCAGTTGAATTATGTGTAATCAAAGTGAGAAATTTGTACATGCTTTTACCTGTTTTTGTTTAAAAATTAGAAATATAGTTCTTTATTATGGTGGTTGAGGATATACTATTATACATTCTTCAAGAAGTTACTCTTATTTCCTGTAAAGGAATTTAAAGGAGGAGTTCCCTTTACAGTGCCCATGGGAAATAAATGAGCAACTTGAGAATCCCACTAAGAGTTGATATAATCAAATGATTTCTTTGGGGCCTGAGCACTTCAGAATACAGGGACATGACTTTCCTTATTTCTTCATGTTCTTCTGTAGGATCTTCTCTGCTTTTCTCTTTAGAGTTCAGACATGTGGTTCTCAACCATGTTTGCACATTAGAGTCACCTGAGGGCAGAGGACAAAAATCCTGATTCCCAGGCCCTGCTCCAGAACAATTGCATCAGAATCTTTGAAGGTGGGATTCTCAATTGTTGACTCCAGTGTGCAATAAAGTAGAGAACCATGGATCTTCTAGGCCAGTAGTTCTCAATCAGAGTGATTCTGCCCTCCAGGGGGACATTAGGCAATGTCTAGAGACATTTTGGGTTGTCACAACTCAGAAGGAGGGTGTTACTGGCATCCAGTGGGTACAGGCCAAGGATGCTCTTAAATATCCTACAACACAGAGGATAGTGCCCCACAACAAGGAATTATCAGATTCAAAATGTCAGTAGTGTGAAGTTTGAGAAACTCTGATCTAGACCAGTCTTTAAGTATAGTCCCCAAAAGAGCAGCCACAATGTCACCTGAGAATTGTTAGGAATGAGGATTTTTAATCCCCATCCCACAGTGCTAAATATGGGAACTCTAGGAATGGGGCTCGTCAATCTCTGTGTTAAAAGTTCTGTAGGTGGTTGAGATGTACACCAAAGTTTGAGAAACACGGACTTAAAGCCTAATTCATACTGTAGGAAGATTAAAAAGTCTGCTCTTCAAATGAGATAGGTGAAAAAACATATGACATTATTACTGAGAGAAAATGTTTGCAAACTATACGCCTGATAAAAAGACTTGCATCTAAAATATATAATAACACTTAAAAATTCAATAATAAGAAAACAACCCTAATTTTTTTAATGAGCAAGTATTGAACAGACATTTTTACCAGTAAATATATACACAGAGCAAACGAGCCTCCTAAAATGTGATAACAATTAGTCATTATGGAAATGCAAAGTAAAACATAACAAGATAGCAATGTATACCTTACCGTGAACCAAAATAAAGAGAATGACCACACCAAGTTATGATATGGAGAATTGGAACATTCATTATTGGGGGCTCCAAAGGGTTGGTGTGTTCTATTCTTGAGGAAAACCACAGTATCTAAGTAAGCAAAAGTTATTTCAGCACATTTTCTCATTTGTTTTATCACACAGAATAAAAATTTATATTCTCAAAGGTCAAGATTTGATACATAAAAAAAAATATTTTAAGATGCTCCTAAGTGAAACTGGCTTTTTTCTTTAAACTGGGAGTAAATGGCATTCAAAACTACAATGATTAGCCGGACATGGTGGTGCACACCTGTAATCTCAGTATTTGGGAAGCTGAGACTGCAGGTTTGTGGCCAGCCTTTGCAACTTATCCAGATTCCATTCAAAAATAGAAGATAAAAAGGGTTGGGGGGGGTGTAGATCAAAGGTAAAATGCCCCTGGGTTAAAAAAACAAAAAACAAAAAACTATGGTTAGTACAGCCAGCTGCTTCGGTCAGGATTTCTAGGAAGGTGCCAGCAGTTTGACCCTCCTTCCCTTTTGCATAGCAGTGCAAATGTCAATGTAGAAAAAAAAAGGTAAATAATATTTGAGTATTATTATTAAAATCATTTTGGTTTTGTAGATGTCCATGTTCCTGGGGTGGGTAGGAGCACTGAGAACTACTGCCAAGGGCCAGGGTGTAGCTCAGTGGTGAAGGATGGCTGGCTGAGCACCCGCAGGGCCCTGAGTTCCACCCACAGCGCCTCATAAAAACAAAACAACAGTGTATGTGTGTGTATAAATATATAAACACATACACACATGCTAGTCTGGAAAAACGTGATGTGCTCGCTATATGAATTTGTATGGTTCTGAATGTTAAAATATTTTTTCCTTGTCTACAAACATCTGGCCATAATCTCCAAAATTAATGTTTTATACTTTTGGTTTATTTTCCAAAAAATGTTAGTATAGCTACCCTGATTAAATATGACCTATTAGTTAGCCAAGAAAATGCAAGTTGGAATAAGGCTCAAACTGTGGAATATTCATTTTTATTAATAAATTCTTTATAAATGAAATAAAATGTATCCCAATATACTAATTCATTTTAAAGACCTAACCATTGGATAACAGCACCTCATTTTTCTACAATACTGATATGTTTAACTGACATAAAAATTATGACAAAGTGAGGTAACACATTTGTTAGTTTTAGTCATTCTACAATGTATATGGACTACAAAATATTATGCTGCAAGCCATAGAAACATATGGTGTTACTTTAAAACAATATCAACAAGCTGGGCGTGGTGGCGCACGCCTGTAATCCCAGCATTCGGGAGGCTGAGACTGGAGGATCTGGGTTCGTGGCCAGCCTCAGCTACTTAGTGAGGCACTCCGAAACTTAGTGAGACTCGGTTTCAAAATAAAGAATAAAAAATAGGGCTGGGGGTATAGCTTGGAGGTAGAATGCCCCTGAGTTCAATCCCCAGTACCGCAAAACAACAACAACAACAACAAAAAACAATATCAACAACAACAAAAAGAACTGCCTTAAAAAATGCAAGGAACTGCTTCACATAAAAAGCACAGTGGTTACTTTTGAAGGTATAGATGGATGAGGCAAAGGAATGGTTTTCTCACTTTATTAATGTGCTAAAATCATTCACTAAACTTAAACAAAAGTTCACTGTTTATCCTTCCAGAATTTTCTCTCTCCTACACACACAGTACCACCCCCCCCAATACACACATATTTACACAGAATTTTTAAATATAAAAAATTAGGACATATATCTTTAGCTTAAAAAGTATTATTATACCTTTCCATAATGGTATTCTAAAGAGCTATGTAATAATTTTAATGGCTTACTTGCATTCCATTATATTGCTTTCTTTCTTTCTTTTTTTTTTTTTTTTTTTTTTTTTTTTTTTTTTTTTTTTTTTTTTTTTTTTTTGTGTGTGTGGTACTGGGGATTGAACTCAGGGGCATTCTACCTTCGAGCTATACCCACAGCCCTATTTTTTATTCTTTATTTTGAAACAGGGTCTCACTAAGTTTCGGAGTGCCTCACTAGGTAGCTGAGGCTGGTGGCGAACCCGGATCCTCCGGTCTCAGTCTCCCAAATCCTGGGATTACAAATGTGTGCCACGACGCTTGGCTATTGCTTTCATAATTTATAGTTATTAAGTACAAAGTATTCCCAATCATATTATATTATATTTATATTAATAACAAACCATTTATAAGGGCTTAAACAAAACTTTAATGGTAGTTAAATAGATTTATCATGACATTAAAACATTTTTCAAAGAAAAAAGTATCTATATTACATATGAGTAGTAATCTTTTGGTCCTTTGTAGACATCTAGTGAATCTTTAACTTTATCAGGAGTACAAGTGAGTTTTTATTATCTTTAACAGTCAACAGTTCATAGATATTTTATTGCTAGTTATATATGATTGTATAAATAAGTTTTATTTCCCAAATAGAGGGAAGCAATTTTGTTCTACACATTTTGTTTACTGCCCCATCACCACTTGTAAAAAGTAGCTGGTCTATAGAACACTATAATTTTATACATTTTTAAAATATATAAAAGCCAACTTACTGTAGTGTTGTCTCAGAAATGTAATAAGAACAGGGAGGCAATGAGATCAAGAAGCTAACTTTATAGTTTTAACTAGTTTCTTTACAAGTTATACATAGGAATGATTGTAGAGATTCAGTGTATAGTACATGTCTTAATCTTTTTTCTGCTGCAATTAATACAGTCCCAT